>JASCZW010005831.1:0-133079 GCA_034211315.2 Aedes japonicus
ACATCGTACATCGCATGGCAGCAGATGGCACATACAATCATTACGATAGTGTAATAAGTATAAATGAAGGTATTTAAATAGACACAAACTTACACATCCCAAACCCAGTAGGATTAGGAAATCATGCTTTCTCCCATTACAGCTTTTTGTAATTTCACTTCCCAGAAAAACTCGCAAAGCGGAAACAGTATGGCCAGGTCAGAGAGAGAGAGGCTTAGACTGAAGACAAACTACCCCAGAACTCAACGACGATTCTCAACATAAACAAGAATGTTCAGCAAGCAGAGGCACTGCCATGCAGCTCTGCTGTGAATATTCAAGACGGCGCTCTCACACCGGAAGAAGTTAGACCACCATCGTCATCCCAACAAAATTTGCTGCCGTTGGACCATATAAACGCATTTCAGCGATTACCCGCTACAGGAACCCACGGAGTGTCCCAAAGTAGCGACTTGGTGGAGCCGCGGGTTTCCCAATTGCGGTAATTAATGCCTTTACGGTAGGAACATGGAATGTATCGGGTTATTCCCAAGAATCGGACAGAGAACTTGTAGATCGATCTCGAAGTCACTAAATGTTGCCGTAGGTTGTTTGCAAAAACAAGAATGTCTGAGTTGCACTGGTAAACACGGACAACTACATCTGGTTCAATGTAAATAGACAACCGGGAGCAGCCAGAATGGGAGGAGAGCCTTGCAGCAACATGCAAATTCATCAGGATTACTGATAATAAGTCTGTGCTGTTTCGGTTCAAGTCTTTGAGGAACGGCTCACAATACCAGCATATGCACGATCAACAGTTGGACAAGCAGATCCGGAGTTTGAAATATACATAACGTTCTAAATAATCTATCCAGCAAAAACGCTAGAATGTGATGATACTGGGTGATCTGAATGCACACGTCGGATACCAAGATATACTACCTGCGTATCCGTATCGGAAAATATCTACACTATCCTTGAGCAATTCCAACGTAGACGGACTAAAAGATAATTTTACAAAGCAATGATTACAGACCAACCAGCTCATTTGGCCCCAGTCCAAGCGTCCTGTGTAAATGGAGCCGAGGAAACAGTCGATCACAGATCCACCACATAATAATGCCTATAATAAAACGATTCTTAAAGCCAAAGTGCCGACTGAATTGGGATTTTCTGATCATCGATTATTGCTGATAACTATTCGGCACAATACCAACAAGGATGCCACTGCAAAACATCAAAATCACAACCCGCCATACAGCAAAAGACCGAAAACTATCACCAATGAATCAGAATACCAAGTATCAATGTTGACAACAGATCCAAAAGCCAAGGAAAAATACTCCACAGCACTCAGCAACAAGTTAGAGAATCTGAACAGCGCATTAACAGCAGGCCCAAACCAACAGCTTGAATACATAACCAACTCGATTCTAGAAACAGCGTATGTTACACTGAAGCAGTCCCCATCCCCCTCAACACCTAGACGGAAAAAGGCCGGACGTTTACTCGAAAAAGTCCAACGAGAACTGCTGACAGACAGACGTAATACATCCTTGAAACGTAAATATCGCGAAGCCAGGAAATCAAAGAGGAGAGCATATGAGGAACATCAGGAAGATAAAACTCATTCCTTTATCCAAAATTTTGGAAAAAGTTCCAGTCCTAGACAGAGTTCGACTGACATTTCGGTATCTAAAGCGTCATCGCCGTCAAACTAATCAGGGAACGTCAACGTGCATTCCAATCCGAGAATGGGAGGAGAAACTACAATCAGGCTCTGGACTCGCTGACATAACGTTACTTCCGGAACCTGTTGGACCTCCTGTAGAATCAGGACCGACGCTAGCAGATATTAAAAGGTACCGATGGAATACGACCAGAATTGATAACATATGGACCAGAATGTTTGCACGCGAGAATTCATGAACTCCTCCAACAGATCTGGCACCAAAAAATCATCCCCTCACGACTGGTGGAAACATTGCAGGTACCAATACCAAAAATCCCGAGATCCAAAGGAGTTGATGAAAATCGGCGCTTAACACTATGTACATCAACTTATAAAATTTATTCAAGATATCTCACTTGTGACAACTCGAAGAGCACCTAGGAGACGTCGAAAACTATCAGTTCGCATATCATTATAATAGAAGTACGGAAGATCAGATTTACATAGTAAGGCAATTGTTAGACGAACGCTGGCGCAAGGGGCGAATAACCTATGTCGTTTCGCTAGACCTAAGACAAAGCGTTCGATACCATTGACTTAAGTGTAGTTCCTGAGACACTAGTGAGGCTGGGAGTTCCGGCCTCACCTCATTAATAGGATCATGTCGGCATGTTTAACGGAACGTACATCGCTACAGTGGTTCGGGCAAAGAACAGATGCACACATAAAGTAAAAGGAATCAAACAGGGCTGCCCGTTATCACCGAAGTTGTTTGTTTACTTATTAGACCAAGCACTTAAAGATTTACAAACACAAATGCCAGGGCTATTCCTAGGACAAACCGGCCGCATAAAGCTCCCATGCCTACGAGCATATGCCGACGACATACTTCGATTTTAACAAACCCGTCACAACTTCGGAGTATTGTCGAAAAAAGGGCATTGCTTATGCATATTTGGGCTAGAACTCAATGTTAACAAATCGAAGTACTAATTCGGGACCCTTCCTGGACTGAAAACCTAGATGCACCTAATATGGTTCGATTTGGCGAACTTGAGTTACGCGTAGTCACAAAGCTAGAATACCTAAGTGCATACTTAACAAGTTCTATAAGTCGCCGGAAGACGGTCTCTGATCGCTGTCTTAAGGCCCTAAAAGCATATCACGCGATAGTTCCATTCATAAGAACCCATCAGCTCAAGTGGGAAACGGCGATAAGAATATATCATGCAGTAATAACACCAATAGACTATTCCACGGAAAAAGCTAACCTCATTTTTGACCATGAGAGTATAAGAGATAGCAATAACCGTCGTGCTTCTCGTCCTTTTTTCTCACACACTAATTTCTGAACACAAAAGCGCCAGTATCTGTCAAATCTGAGGTGTGACGTCACCGTGATTTGGACCATAGTTCTATAATCAATGAAAATCTCAACCATAACTAAGCAAAACAGGGATGGTTTACGTGACTTGGAACGGACCATCGTCTTTGGCATATACAACGCTTCTCGCCATGAATCAGGTAACACAAAAGGAAAAAACTTGCTAAAGTGTTGAGTTTTCCCGAAATACCGTGTGGCGTGTTTTGAAAAATTACAGAGAAACTTTGTCGACGGATCGTAAGCGTCAAAGCAAGCGTCGTGTGGGTACTGTCAACCGTCAAGTGCGGAACAAAGTCATCAAGAACATTAAGGCAAACCCCAACATCTCAGACCGCGATTTAGCCAAAAAGTTCTCGCCGCACACGTCTCCAGGAAGGCTTCCAATCATACTAAGCCTGTAGACAACCAAATAGGGATCAAAAGCGGAACAATGTGGCCAGAGTCCGTCCCAGAAAACTGTATGATCAGGTGTTGACAAAATTCATTGGCTGTCTCCTCGTGGATGATGAAACCTATGTAAAGGCCGATTCCAAACAGCTACCGGGACACAAAATTTACTTGGCTACGGCTCGGGGAGATGTTCCTGATTTGACAAGGCATCTGTAGCTGCGGTTGTCATCACTGATAAGTAATTTAATTCAGAGCTGTACAGAACGGAATGTTTGTATAACCGAATATTGCCATTCATCAGATCCCACAATGAACCTGTCATGTTTTGGATAGATCTTGCAAGCTGCCATGACAGTAAAACAGTGCCACAGTGGTATGAAACCAACGGGATTCAGTTTATACCGAAAGAACTCAACACACCAAACTGTCGCCAGCTCAGACCGATGGAGAGATTTTTGGGCTATTATGAAAAGGAAGCTGAAGGTGAATGGCAGTGTCGTCAAAAGCATCAATGAATTGAGAACCAAGTGGAATAAGATTGCCAAAACGATGGATGAGATTAATGTGGGCCGGTTGATGAAACGTATTACGGGAAAAGTTCGCAAATGTCTTCGAAATCGAGATGATTTTGTTTTTTAATTTTCCTTTAAAGTTTATATAAAATCGAACATTTTAGTTAAAACAAAATACTGTTTTGTTAATGTACATCCGAAATATACGCAATAGTCTATATTTTTTATGCACAATAATTAGTTTAACAGCATTGAACGTGTCTAAAAAGAAATTTATTTTTCATGATAATCATTTAGTATCGTGCGCATTTAAGGGTTAAGGTGTTGGGAAGAAACAAGCCCAAGTAACAAATTCAATTTTAAAGTACACTTGAAGCAGTTTTCAAGACTCATTTGATAAAACCACGCATAAAACTTGATATTTTATATAACATCGATAAAACAGCCATAAAACCCTCTTAAGTTCCAAAAGGCCCATACTACAGGAGGTTCTCAAGACTATTTCCCAAGATTCGCTTAAAACTTGATAGTTTTATCGGTACATACTTGTAATGACATTCAAGACATATTTAAAACTATGATAAAACTACCACAAGTTTTGATAGTTTTATGATTTTCCTCTTTAAGAACACTTCCAGTTCGTCACAAATATGCTTCCATTTTTCGATTCGTTCTGCTGAATGGGGATTTTTTTTTGTTTATGGTTGAGTTGAAGCTACTTTATTTCTCTTCCAAAGTGGAGACGTATGTGAACCAATTGTAAAATTGACCATGAATGCATCTGTTTTTTTGCCTGCAATTGATGAATTTTTCATACGACATTCAGTTTATTTGTGTTTTATAACATAAAAGATCGAAAATTTTAATGCGCCTCTGAATTATTGCTAGAACATTGACTTATTTAAAAAGTAAAAAAATAGATGAAAATTCAACTATTAGGTGAAAAGGCTGATAAATTGTTAGATCTTGAATAAATTGTGTCTACAATCCATTTTATGTTTCAAAATGTATTGTAAACAGCATTGTTTGTTCGTACCATTGGAAAGATAAGAGTTTTGTTGCATACTTATGAAAATGGCTACCGTTCCGAGGGAATCCAGAATAGCCACGCTCGCCATTTTTCCAATGGTTTTATCTAAAACTACCATAAAACGCAAATAAAACCAATTTTTTTGAGGAGCGCGATAAGTTCATCTTTATTTATTCTACTCTTGAAAAAGATGAGTTACGCTTGAATAAAACTTGTTTGAATTGCTCAAGGTAAACAAGTCTTTCGTAAGATAGCCATGAAATCAGTGTGAAAAAGACACATAATAAACAAAGAAAATGTGACCGTGCAAATCAAAAGTGCCTATGCATAATTGTTGTTCTTAGTCATAATTACAGCTTATAATTTAATATTTTTTAATCACCAGCGTAGTCGATAAAAAAAAGAAAATTCAACTTGAATATGCTAACAATGGTTTTGGGAAGAATAACAGATAATAAATATTGCCTGGAAGGCGGAAACATCAGTTGAGCGAAAAATATTTTTTCCTCTTGATCTAAATGCTAAACCTAACGTCGGATGAAGTGTGCTGTGTAGTAGATCACTGAGCAATTCCAGCGCACCACTTCCGACTTTAGATTTAACGGTGGTGGACATACGATAACGCACTACCTGGGACGTTAGGTTTAACTTGCACAACTGGCATAAAATCAATAATCATGAGTTATGATTCTCGGTTTTCAACTGGCGACACATTGCACCATTTAATTTGATTCGTTATAAAAAAAGTAGGACGCATAACGCATAGACCCTTCTGATAAGTTAGTCTCAGTAGGCTGCGAATCCAATGGAATCTAGCGATGGAAAAAAATTTTCGTTGGTGGCTGAGATGAAAGAGTATTCAATATATTGGATAGGTTTTTATTGAATTTCCGCTTGAACGATCCACTATTTTATATTTTCTTTCACCTTTGGGCGTCCATTGTCCAGTTTGTTTATTTTTCACATAATGTTCTTTCTCAAGGGTATGTGCTCTTATTCGAAACCTAATGGTTCTAAGAGCGTTTTATGGCAGCATTTTCAAGATACATTTATCTTAAAGAAGAATGTCATAAAACTTTTTCAAAACTTTTATCAGGTTTTATGAAAGTTGCGAATCGATGTCTTGAGAGGGGACTCAAGTATCTTATAAAATTACTTATAAGCTGAATTACACTCATAAATGATGTTGTTTTATGGAGGTTTCTTCAAGTGTTCTTTAATCACTCTTAAGAACTGCTAATCAATTAAAACCACCTTAACTTGGAAAATGCCCTGATAAAACCAGATGATCTCCATAATGCTTTGATAAAACTACCATAAAACATGAATAAAACCAATTTGCTTTTGAATTGTTACTTGGGAAAGTTTTGTACGATGTACGGGCAATGGTGGACTCTGCCTGTATGAATTCGTTGATCAGCATGCAAGCCTCCGAACGTCTTGGCCTGGTAAGGCGCAACGCGAGCATTCTCGTCAGCAGTATCACCGATGGGGAGCCCAGCAAGACAATGGGAGCAGTCACGCTACAGATAGCATCGTAATTCAACGACCGTGTCGTCATCGTGGTGGATGCATCCGGATCAACCGAGTAAAGTTTGACGTCGATGCTGATGCCTTAGCCGAGACACCTCTCGCAGATCCAGGCTGTCGTAACCGGACCGAGGTTTCCAGCCTCAGTCACAGTACACGATACTGCTCCTTCCTGCTGCCACAGCTACTGCTACTGGTTCGCCTGGTTCGCCTATGCTTCGTCCGTTGTCTTCAAATTCTGTCACAAGAATCTCTCAACGAGTTAGTTAATGATGTAGAAGGAGATGTTCGCTCATCACCATGAGGCACCAAGAGTGAACAACAATGTTTTTGGCTAGAATGAAAGATGTGAAGAGAAAGTGTTGAAAGTTCCGCCAGAGTGCGGCAGGTAGGAAAATTAACAGATGTTTTTGAAAATTGAGCGAAAGGGCGAAAGGAGAGAGTTCCTTCTCCCATGTGTGCATCAGTAAACAGAGTGCACACAATAGATCGCTAAGAATAAACTATACAAGCCACAGTGGTACATGAGCGTCTTTCCATGCGTCAATTTTCGCCTGTTGAAGTGGCGGACTTGTTCCGTCGCTACAACCTACCCGCAGTGGGATGTTAGGCAAAGATTGACGTCCATGGTTCGAGTACCATTGGATACATGCCCTTTCGCTCAATTTTCAAAAACATCTGTTAATTTTCCTACCTGCCGCACTCTGGCGGAACTTTCAACACTTTCTCTTCACATCTTTCATTCTAGCCAAAAACATTGGTGTTCACTCTTGGTGCCTCATGGTGATGAGCGAACATCTCCTTCTACATCATAATCGTTACTCCTCGCACGGAGAATACATAACATAACAATTAATGTATGAGTTAGTTAAGTTAATTGGTTTTTTATTTCAATTCTTTGTCTTACATACTACTTTATAATTTTAAGAGTTTTAGCCCAGTGGGTCTCTACAGCTTTGTTTAACGTGTTATGTGTTTTATGTGTTAAGTGTTTTAATTAATTATTTCAGTTCAGCCCATGGGGCATTGTTTGTTAAAATTTGATAACCTACCTAATCTACAACTATGACGGACTGAGCACAAAGGGCTGGAGAATATTGAACCGATCAAATTCATCAAAACATGCTGAATGGTTGCTTAATGTCGACGAAGAATCGTTGAAAATAATTTCGGAAAGAAACTTCGTCCTGAACTTCCGGTTTGGTGAAACGGAACTGCGGAAAATTAAGCATCCTGGGCAGCGTCAATCGGAAAGTGCAGCACCTCCATCCAAAACGACAAATCGCTCCGAGACAGGAAGACGAATAGCAACTCAGGAATCAATGAGGGTCAATCTTCAACAAGCGGAAGATCGACAACAAGGATTCCTGACAAAGGGATAAGCAGTCGAATCTCCTCCCGGAAGGTAAATGATGGGTCTATCGCTCCCCGTACAAGCAAAGAAGAGCGTGCCACACTCCGTAATGAAACCAACTAAGTTCCTGCAAGTGAACCTCCATCATGCAAAAGGTGCATCTGCTGTTATGAGCAGGAGGTTCAGAAAGGAGGGACTGGGCGTGGCACTTATTCAAGAGCCATGGTCCAATAAAGGAAAAATACTAGGTATTCATACACAGGACTGTAAGTTGTTCTATGATGAAAAGCAGAGTTCGCCTAGAACTGCTGTTTTGGTTGATAAAACAATTAATTGCTACCCCATTACAGAATTCATCAAACGGGACATTGTTGCGGTCATGGTTGAGGTGCCTACCACCAGAGGAAAATCTGAGGTCATAGTGGCTTCAGCATATTTTCCAGGTGATGCTCCTGAAGTGCCTCCTCCTGAGATCGCCTCACTTGTCCGTCACTGCAGAGCAAACAACAAGTCGTTCATCATTGGCTGTGATGCCAACGCGCATCATACCGTGTGGGGAGTACGGATATCAACAGTCGAGGTGAGTGCTTATTAGAATTTCTCTCATCAAATAATATAGATATATGCAATAAGGGAAACGAACCTACCTTTTCAAATGCTATCAGACAAGAGGTCTTGGATTTGACATTGTGCAATAGTGCAATTTATGAACGTATTTCTAAGTGGGAAGTCTCTGAGGAAACATCATTGTCAGATCATTGACACATTGTGTTCGAATGGAGTGGTGGAAATAGGTCAACTACTACATTTCGAAATCCGAAGAAAACAAACTGGGATCAATATGCACAATATTTAAATTCGGAGTTATTTACAGAAGGTGGAAATATTGATTCAGTTCAGAAATTGGAATCATTTTCCCAAAAGGTAAATGATACGATTTTAAATTCTTTCAATATTAGTTGTCCTATCAAGGAATCGTCCTCTAACAGGGATGTTCCGTGGTGGAACTCTAAGTTGGAACGTCTGCGTAAAACATCTCGTAGGTTGTTTAATAAAGCGAAAAGAACCTCAGATTGGACCCCTATAGGAGTGCACTTACTGAGTACAATAAAGAAATAAGAAAATCTAAACGAAGATCCTGGGCTCTAACGTGTGAAAACATAAGCAATAGTCCGGAAGTCGCAAGACTTCAGAGGGCTCTTGCAAAGGATCATACGATTGAACTTGGGAATCTGAAAATAAGGATGGAGTTTTTACAAAAACTCCTAGTGAAACGTTAATGTTAACGATGGAGACACATTTTCCTGGATCAGTTTTGTGTGTAGATCCAATCAGAGATGGATCACTTAAAGGTGAAAGAAGTTCTACTAGGACATCTCAAATTAGAACAAAAATCGCCGCAAATGACTTGGCTGATAAAATCTTTAAGAAATCCAGGGTAGAAAATGCGTTGAGATCTTTTCAGCCTTACAAATCTGCAGGAATGGACGGGATATTTCCAGCATTACTTCAAAACGGAGAAGCAGTGTTGATCTCGCCATTAATTGAGATCTTTAAGGCAAGTTTTAAGACTCAACCATATTCCAACTTTATGGACACAAGTAAAAGTTATCTTCATACCTAAAGTAGGAAAGCGAGACAAGGCGCATCCGAAGTCATACAGACCCATTAGTCTTTCATCAGTCCTATTAAAGACTATGGAAAAAGTGTTGAATGATTATATCAATTCAAATTACATGAACAAGCATCCACTATCTGAGTTCCAGTTTGCTTACCAGTCTGGTAAGTCAACAGTTACGGCACTGCATAGTGTGGTTTCAAAGGTAGAAAAGGCTCTATCGGTAAAAGAAATAGCACTTTGCTCTTTCTTGGATATTGAAGGAGCTTTCGACAACGCTTCCTATTCGTCTATGTCTCGTGCCATGATGAAAAGGAACTTTGACATGAACATAATTAACTGGGTTCATACCATGCTCGCAAAAAGAGATATCACTTCAGAGCTGGGAAGTTCGTCTATTACAGTACGGGCAACGAAAGGTTGTCCCCAAGGAGGAGTCCTCTCACCACTAATGTGGTCCTTAGTTGTAGACGATCTTCTAAGAAGCTTAGAGGAACAAGGTTTCGAGGTTGTAGGTTTTGCAGACGATATAGTCATTATAGTGAGGGGAAAATTTGACAACATCATTTCAGAAAGAATGCAATGGGCCCTAAAACTTATCCAGTCTTGCTGTATCAAGGAGGGCCTTAGCATTAATCCAGCAAAAGTAGTAATTGTACCTTTCACTAGGAAAAAGAAGTTTAGTCTAAAAGCGCTTCAGCTAGGAGGATTAAAGATTCATCTTAGTGAACAGGTTAAATACTTAGGAGTGATACTGGATGCCAAACTGAACTGGAATGCTCATCTTGAGTGTGTGATCGGTAAGGCAACCAGTGCTTTCTGGATTTGCTCAAAAACATTTGGCAGAAAATGGGGTCTAAGACCAAAAATGATAATGTGGATTTATACATCCATAATACGTCCAAAGGTAACTTATGCTTCTCTTGTGTGGTGGCCAAAAACAAAAGAGGCTACTGCACAGAAAAAGCTTGCAAAACTTCAACGGCTAGTGTCCATTGCTATAAAAGGAGCGATGCACAGCACTCCATCAAATGCGTTGGATGCAATGCTAAATCTGCTGCCTTTGCACGAATACGTGCAACTAGAAGCGGAAAAGAGTATGCTTAGACTTAAACGGTTGAAAACTTTCATGTCTGGTGACTTAGTCGGTCACCTGAGCATTTCACAAAGCTTTCAAAATGGGCCAGTGATGTATATGAATGGAGACTGGATGAAACCTGTGGAAAACCATGACATCCCTTACAAGATATGTGGAACGTCACGTATAGATTGGGAAGTCGGGGGTCCCACTGTTCGTCATGGCTCAATAAAATTCTTCACAGATGGTTCAAAAATTGGAACAAAAACGGGAGCAGGTATCTTCGGCCCTGGGGTAGAAATCTCAGTGGCGATGGGAAACTATCCAACGGTTTTCCAAGCGGAGATCTTTGCTATAATAAAATGTGTTAACGTTTGTCTGAAGAGAAAATATAGATATGCAAATATTTGTATTTTTACAGACAGCCAAGCGGCACTCAAAGCGTTAAGTAATTATAAATGTACATCCAAACTTGTCTGGGAATGTATTCTTTCACTGCGAAAGGTGTGCCAAGAGAACTCGGTAAACTTATTCTGGGTTCCGGGACACTGTGGCATTGAAGGCAATGAAAGGGCAGACGAGCTTGCTAAACAAGGTTCGAATGCACAGTTTATTGGCCCAGAACCATTCTGCGGTATATCATACTGTGCCATAAAAATGGAATTAAAATCTTGGGAAGAGCAAAAGGTGATGACCAATTGGTTGGTCACCACAAAGTGTTCTCAAGCAAAAAGGTTTATAATTCCAAATGTTACAATTAGTAAAAAGCTTCTGGAGCTCAATAAGAGAGTTCTTTGTACCTATACTGGCCTAGTAACCGGACATTGCCCGAGTAGATATCATTTGAAAAACATTGGCCAGGTTCAGAATGATATCTGTCGTTTCTGTAACATGGAACGTGAAACCTCGGAACATCTGCTTTGCAGTTGCGATGCTTTGTACAAGAGCAGACTTAAATTTCTGAACAGTGGCTATATGCAACCTAAAGAAATTTGGACTGCAAATCCTGGAAAGGTGGTGGGTTTTATAAACTCAATTTTGCCTGACTGGGAGACGCGTCTTAGGCTGGTCACTTGACAAATGGTGATCTAGCTTTAAGATGCGAATTAGAATAGTAAACAGGGGTATACCACAAAAGTTCAACTCAGTGGACGCTGTGGTTCTACGCCGCAACAAAAAAAAAAAAAAAAAAATCTACAACTAAAACTACAATTTGAAGAACCTAGGGGTGGGGAACCAGATTCCGGATGATCGGGTGATCCGATGTCAGGCAGCGTGCCCTGTACCGATTGATAGACTCACTAAAGCGATCGTCGAGCATTTTTATCCCGGCCAGACGGTGGACCTCAGATGTTCTTGTCCTTGGAGGGGTGTTCAGGATCATCCTGAAGAACTTGTTTTGAACACGCTGAAGTTTCAGGTGATGTGTTTTAGCGCAATTCTCCCAGATTGGCATGCCGTATTCGATGACTGGAAGTATGATTTGCTTGTAGACAGCAAGCTTGTTTTTCAGGGATAATGTAGACCTTCTGTTGACCAATGGGTACAGTAGCTTCAACAGAACGTTACACTTTGTGGCAGTTTTGTCAACCTGCTCCCTGAAAATAAGCTTGCTGTCTATTGTAATGCCAAGATAGACAGCTAATTTGGCCCATTCCACCGTTGTGTTGTTAAGGCTTATTTTACAATCCTCAGACGGAACAAGTTTGGGAGAGTTGGAGTGTGGAAATAGGATGACCTGGGTCTTCGCCGCGTTGATACAGATCTTCCATTCGGTGAAGTATTCAGACAGAACATTCAGGCTTCGCTGCAGTTTCGCTGTAAGCGCTCTTATTACCCTACCATTGTGGACGACTGCGGTATCATCGGCGAACAACGACAGAGTGCATCAGAAACTGCACCTTGCAGCGAAACAGGGAATGTCCTGTCCGTCAGATAATTTTTAATTATCTTCACCAGAAAGATGGGAAGATTGTATCGATGCAGCTTGTACACCAGGCCATCGTGCCACACGTTATCAAAGGCCTTCTCGATGTCGAGAAGTGCCATGGCAGATGATTTAGCAACAGACTTGTTCCGTCTGAGGACGTAAATGACACGATTAAGTTGTTGAATTGTCGACCGACCACGTCGGAAGCCAAACTGTTCGTCG
This sequence comes from Aedes japonicus, assembly GCA_034211315.2. Classification (NCBI taxonomy): domain Eukaryota; kingdom Metazoa; phylum Arthropoda; class Insecta; order Diptera; family Culicidae; genus Aedes; species Aedes japonicus. The sequence goes on from JASCZW010005831.1 coordinate 12,703, forward strand.
ATGATTTAGCAACAGACTTGTTCCGTCTGAGGACGTAAATGACACGATTAAGTTGTTGAATTGTCGACCGACCACGTCGGAAGCCAAACTGTTCGTCGAGCAAGATGTCCAGCTCGTCGGCAGATGAAAGAAGCCGACGGTAGATCGCTTTCTCAAACAGCTTGGATAATCCTGAGAGAAGGCTGATGGGCCTATAGCTCTTGGAACATGAAGGATCTTTCCCAGATTTCTGGATAGAGATGACTTTGGCTGACTTCCAACACGTGGGGAAGTAGCCAAGTCGGAGGCAATGATTGAAAACCATCGCCAGATGGTAATAGAACTGGGGGCTCAACTGCTTGAGCTCTAAGTTCATGATGTTGTCGAAATCTGGGGCCTTCATGTTCTTTGAGCATTTGATATAAGTCAACAATTCGTCAGCTGAGATCTCCAACTCCTCTGTGAAGTCGTTGGGGCTTGTATGGATGTTAGTAATAAGCGCGCTAACGGCAGCTTTGTGTGGATTGACGATGTTATGTCCGAGATTGTGGGAGCTGACGAAGTGTTGACTTATCTCAGCAGCCTTCTCTGCAGGAGTTATCAAGCGATCTTTTGTTCCATTATTGTCTAGTGGGATCAATGATGGAATGGGCCTTGCCTTAGTTTTTAAAATTTTTGTCAACTTCCAGAACGGCTTGGCAAAATCTGGGAGAGAGCGGATCTTGTCGGCAAAATTGTTATTCTTAAGGTCCACCATTCTGGCCTTGATACTTTTCGTCACTCGATTACAGTGACTTTTTAGCGTTGGCAAACCAGTTCGCTGGTATTGCCTTCGGATGGCGTTTCGCAATTGTATTAAATCTTTAGTGGGTCTATCAATGGGTACAGACTTGCTCACCTGATCAATCACCGGTACACCGGAGCTGAGCTCCTGGGGTACGACCGGCTGGGCGATGTCGTTCCCCATGTTGGTTAGGAAGATGTCGATTGTCGAATGCACCCCGCATCTGCTCAACCGGGTGGGAGTATCCGGGCCCATGACGGTGTAATGGCCCTCTTCCAGGTCTTCCAGCAGAATTATTCCATTCCTGTTGCACCGCGTGTTCCCCCAGGTCTCTTGTTTCGCATTTAGATCGCCTGTGATGATAAATTGCCCCTGCCTCCGAGTTAGCTTGCGAATGTCGTTCCTTAGGACCGTTAGCGGTGATGGTTAGCTTGGGACAATAGGCCGCGTGATGGTGATAGGGCCGACGGCAGTTTCAACCTCGACTCCGATAGCTTCGATAGGCTGCAACTGAAAGCTCGGAAGCAGATGGCAGTTGATGTTGTAGTGCAGAGCGATCGCAACCTCCACTAGAGCCGCTACGATCAAGTCGCACAATACGGTATCCTGGGATGAAGACGTTAAGTTCCGTTTTGAGATGTGTCTGGGTGACGATGGCGATGTCGTTGGTCTTCCTGTTAAGGAAGTTACCCAGCTCAACTGTTTTGTTTCAGATGGAACAAGCATTCCAATTGAGGATGCTGATGGTGTGATTATGGTCCATGTTTCAAAATAAATTTCATCGGCACGGATGTGGCGGCTTTGAGCTGTTCCTCATTCGAGCGGCAGGAACGTGGTTGGCGGTAGAGCTCTTGGACGAACTAGACCATGGTGAAGAGCGGGGGGACTTTCTTGGCACCTTTTTTGACCTTTTTTGGCAGCTCCTGTACCGGGAGCACGGCATATTTGCTGTTCGCTAATAGTTGAGCGTTAGGGTCCGCTGGATCGGCGTCGTCTTGGCGCAGCCGCTTGGAGCTGCTCGGTTTCGGTATGGCGTCAGGAGCTGATGCCACTGGCGTGGATGTCATCAGGTGTTGATTTTTTCGAACCATTGCGACGGCAACACGTCGAGCGAAAAATTTTGGAGAACTTTGCACTGCCTTTTGCCTTGCCACCAGCAAAAGATGAGCAAGCGCAGGTGATATATCGCGAGAAAGCGGGCGATGGGGGAAAACGGGGAAAAACTGTTATTGCGAGAGAGCGAAAACATGTCCGTACGTGTCGCTTGTTTGAACTGAATGATGACAGTTACTGTGATGATTGATGAATGCAGACATGGAGTTTGGATTTGTTTTATACCCACTTCAGAGACCAAAGAAAACAGGGAGCCGATCTACGGTGTGCACAGGATGCAAAATGTGCTTTACCATCTCAATGCCTACCTGATGATGGTTAAACGAGCGTTGCTGCTTCTGATGTTGCGCATCGTTCAGTTTCAGTTTCTAGAGCGGACGGTTCGGTCGTGAACAAGTATCCTATACACTACCAAAATTTTATGTAAACTTCGGTGCTCTGATACCGACACATGCAAGACGCGAAATTCAATCAGACAAACCTTTTGTCGACTTGCTTATGTGTCAGTTTCAGGAAACATAATTTTATACGAAATCTTTGTTTACGTTCCCCGACCTAATACTTTTTTACATGAATTACGTGTCATGTAAAATTAATAGTTTCTAAGTGTGTAGCTATCAAGATCCCACCTACTTCCAACAATGAACTGGTCATCACAAATCAACTGCACCGCGTGATTTTATACATTATTTTTTTTTATATATATTTTTGCATTTATTTTTTTTAAAGTTCGCCTTCGCTTTAATCATTAAATGTTATATACTTCCAGTTTTTTTTTTATACAAGAACTTATTTATGAAACACCAACTTCCATGCCACATTAAGGAACAAACACTGCCCACAACAATAAGAAATGGAATTATGTCTCGAAAGAAGTCTTCGAAACCGCAATGAAGCTGATCGTTGGCTTCCCGTTGACCAAACAAATATCAAAATTAAAACAAATCCATTGCACAGTTGTGAAACCGGAGAGCACGGGTGGGAATTTCGAAGGACTCTTTGTCCCTGCCTGCCTGCCTGCCTACCGTTATGTTGGTTCACAATTTACGACAAATAACTATAAAAACCAAAAGAAAGAAGAAAACAAACATTCTTCGTTGCCCTGCAACTAACAATTTTCCTCATTTGGTGTTGTATGTAGCTTGTACAATCACAAATACACACGAAAGGGACATTTAAAACCAAAAAAAAAAATCGCAAATTTTGTCGCGACTTACGAACGGATGGGGTATTCCATTACAGCAGCAGGAAATTGACATGCTTCGATAGTAATACTTTGTTTTTTTTCCTTCGTGGTTTTGTTCTTTTCTGTTTTGCTTCACTTGTTTGCTTATTTCTTAAAGTTGGGTTTCTTTTGTTTTTTCTTTCAATAATAGTATGTTTGCTTGATTCATTTTTATCTTGCCTTTGCTTTGCGTTGCCTATGTGCATAAGTGTGGGTTGGTGTGGTTTTCTTTTTAAACTGTCGCCGATTATAGATTACTCTCTTCAATACTTGTTTCTAGGTATAGTGGAAGTTGTAATAAAACGGTTAAGCTTTTGGTGTTTGTGTGAATGTGTTTGTTTGGGTGTGTGAGATTGAGTGGTAAGGGTTAAGTTACTTCTATGGTACAGTTAGCAACAGTCGAAACGAAATGTAGTACAGAAACGAGAACGGCTAGAGGTCGCAAAAGTTAAAGAGTCGGAAGTTTCGAATGATTGTGTAGTTGGATTTATTTTTATCGAACGTTTTATAATTTTTTGATGTCAATCTAACAGTGTTAATATATTCTCACCGTTTCACTAAAACGATGAACGATTTAGTTCTTGGTTAATGTGTGATACAAAATTGGATTAACTCTCTACGCGCTACAGTTGTTGCTGTTGTAAACTTTCAAATGATTATATTGTATTACGTGTAAATTACTGCTCTGTTATCGTAAACAATTTGCAATTCAAAATCGTCACCGAATCGGTAAACACGACTGGCAAAAAAGGTTCGCAAAAGGTTTCCAAATAAATGGAAGGCGTTTCTGGTTTTGATTGTAGAAATTACATGTAAACATTGAATTAAGGCAAACTTTTACGATCTCACTAACGATCAAATGCTTCGCCGCATTTCCCAATTCAGGATTGGTGTTTTTTTTTTGTAGAAAACAAAACACAAAAGAGAGAACGACGTTTTTGATCTTCAAGGAGATAAGTACGGGACAGCTCTTGAGGTTAAAGTCGCTGGGTCGCCATCATAGCAGAAAGCCACACCACTGCGAATTTTGAAAGCACAAATCTAAGGAACAACAAAGATTTCACCAAACTTTTATCGCATCTTTTAAACTTCTAGGAAGTCACATTGAGGTTTCAGTGTTTTGCTGTATATCAACTAAGTTAATTTCGTTCTTGAATTCTACACGCTGACGACTCAAGAGACTCTTGTAAAGACGTCAGATTTGCAAATTTGGGTGACGAAATATTTTTTCCGACGTCCTCTGACAGTGCCTTGGATTTTCATAAAATATCCATGAGAAGTGAAAATGATTTTATCCCAGTGTAATGATGATGTTTACTATCCCGGTTGTCATGGTTATCGCTGTCACTTCTATGCCAACTGTATTTTGTTTGCTGCAATGAATCAAGTCGGCTCAATGTGCGGGACAGAAATCTACTGTCACTGTTGTTTTGATTATCAATCGGTAAGCATGAATTTCAGTAGACGAAATCTGAGTATCATCTTTTGTGATGATTTTTTTAAATTATTAAGTGATTTTGAATCCTTATACGGACATGGAACAACTAGGGCCATCAGCATCGTTCCGTAAGAATAGATGCTAGGAATGTGAGCAAGAATAGTCTGGACTGGGCTTCCCTTGTATATTTTTTTAGTTTCTCACATAATTCACCAGTCGGTTCAAAATTTCTCAAATTGAAATGCATAAAATCATGAGAATTACATTTGTTTGATCAGTGAAACTCCAAAGAACTGCTCATGTTTGAAAGAAGGAACAATCCCACTCAGTCATTCAACCGAACCTGACGGATAGAACTCAAGAATTGCAGTATCAATTATAAGGCTTCCTCACACGTGATTGGTGTAAATAGATATCAGTTCGATTCAGATATTAGTTTGGCCAAATACAACAGAAAACTTGTTGTATGCAATTTCAGAACTTTTAAAACTGTCTTGCTATGCAATGTTGATCTTTGCTAGTTTAAATAGCACAAAACCCTAATTGTAATAATTCCGTCAATTCAAGAACGATACTTCTAGGCGAATTGAATTCCTATAAACTTGTGCCAAAAATGGTTTGAATTTCATTATGGGTACCCAAGCCCCATCAAATTGATTTGGAATCGTTTCGAGTGTTCACTAAATAGCTATTAAAGTTGAACACTCTAAAATTGTTTGTTTCACTGTTTTGGAAAAAATCACTGTCCATATTCCAAAAACGTCGTTCTCCTTTCACCGCGAAAAAATACGTGTATTCTTGAAGATCCAATGAAAAAAAATCAAATCCCGAAATCATTGTCGCCCTCAGGACTTCAGGGTCGCCATCCCCTTGACGATCCAATCGATTGAAATGCGGAAACATGACGACCCTGACACGGGACTGCGAAATAACAAATTTCCATCAATGTATGTATCACAAACTATGGTTAACTACTGCTCGGGTTTGTTTTTTTGTTTTGTTTTGTTTTGTTCGCTGCCAATTTGACTGCCTAATCAAACACTCTTTAACATTATGCGCTGCTTGTGTTAGCTTGTCTGTTGCCTATTGGTTTGCCACTACACATGACTAACACAACGCTGATTAAGGGTTGTTATTTTGTTGGTTTGTTTTGTTTAGCTTGGATTATTCTGTTTCTGTTTTTTTTTCTCGTTGAGTGTAGGAGTGCGATGTGTATTTTATTTTCATTAGGCTGCTATTTACAACTTACTATTTTCCTATAACATCTGTTTCCACTTTTTTTTCCAGTTTTAGTTCGCTCTTTTTCCATTAAGTGAATTTGTTTTCCTTTTTTTTATTCTTAACTGTTGCCTAAGTGCATGTGTGGGTTTTATTCTTTATATATTATCAATATACTTATATGTTGTTGGTTATAAACTTATTCAAGAAAAAATGGGCATTTTGGGAGATGGGAACGAAAGTATGCAATAAATAATAAATCATTTCTATGTATCGGCTTTTTTTGCTTAGTTTTTTTTCCTTTGTTTGTTTTTCCTCAACACGGAGTGCTTTGATAAAATAATCTTGATAAACATAACCCTAAATTGCTACTTCACGAACAACACACTCACTCGCGCTCTGCTCCGTACGCTCTCTCTCTTTCTCTCTCTTTCTCAAACTTTTTCGCTTTGCTTAAAAACAAAAGAATCAATATTTTGGATAACTTAAATAAACATATTTGAACGGCTGCGATCAGCTCCTAACTTGCGCTATGCTATTTATGTACTTTTCTTTTTGCTAGCGTTTTATCTAAATGAAAAAAAAATACTCTGGTGTTGATACGCGCTTGAATTGTTTTTTTTTTTCATTTACAGCCTTTTGGAAATAGTTCCATTTGTAAGCTTATGAGTGTTTGGAAACGTATACGTATCTCATCAAAGGGAAGCAAGAACAGGATTTGAGTAAAATTCAGACGAAAGAAGTCTCAATCGCAGAATGAACTTTCGTTTCCGAGTTGGTGTTAGTTTCAACTTTGCTCTCCTTCACTTGGCATTACATAATTATCATTTGACCATCTTTGCGCCTAAGAAACGAAGTTAAATAAAATAGAACGAATAAACAACATTGATTTAAAAAAAATACATTCTGGAGACACGTTGAAATAAGTTAAACTTAATCCGGTATTTAAACGACTTGCACTGCTCCTATCTATTTCCTTCTTCCGATTCTAAAGCTTTCCCTACACATTCCGTTTGAATTTCGCCTATTAGATGGTAATAATTGCTTGTGATTTTTTGATTATTATTTTTGTCATCACTAAGTTGTATGTATGTGTGTGTGTGTGTGTGTGTGTGTTTATGTGTTTAGGTATTTTCTACTAAAAGCATCCAAAACACGTGTTCTATGTTGTCTTGCTCATACCACGTCAACAACATCAACAACAAACACGACGACGACAACGACTAATTCGAGTATACTCCAAAAAACACGTACCTCGACAAACACAATATTCTGTTGTTTTTGCAGTTAAGGCCTTTTGTAACTTCATCATCACCGACGATGTAGGATCAAATTGTTTTATAATGTAGGTTGCTTCCGTGCCAACAAATACCAATTAAATGCCAACTTCAAAGTGCGCGGTGGAATGACTCGCTCCACAGCGACACAATGATCATTGGTTTTGAGATGGCGAGCGCTTGACTGGACGCGCAAAATTCCACTGTTAAAGGGGCTAATGCGCGGGGATATGCATTCTCTTCAACTGCTGCTTGGGAGGGTTTTGGGGGAAATTCACTCATTTACATTGTTACTACTACTGCTATTGGTGGTGGTGGTGGGGGTGTTGGTGTTAGCAGTTTCCACTGATTGCTGCTGTTGGGCTTGTTGCGGTTGTGGTTTTGTTGCTTCCGGGTCAGTCAATACGGGTGCCTCCGTAGTTTCCTGTGAAAGAGAATTTCAAATAAGTCTATAATCGTCAAGGTTCAATGTAAATCAGGTTGCTAATATTTCTCTCTCTCGGATGATACTGCTAGAATTCTCTCTCTTAATCCACGGCACGACTGAGGTGAACGTGGTAATCAGGAAGATCGTCTATCTTGTGTGCAGTTAACAGTGAGTCACTTCACCTGAATATGCCACATTTAAAAATGCCACTACACACTAATTTGAGTGAAAAGTTGAGTTTGAGTTGAGTTGATTTGAGAAGACAATGTTAACCTCCCATCCATCGACGGTGATAAAATCGCGATGAAATTTTTTGTAACTCTGTCGCGTCAGTGGTCTAAGTCAACGCAAGAATTTCTTTCAGTGTATGGTTTAACTGTCAGTGGATCCTGTCACCTTCACGGAAGAAAAAAAGTACCCATTTGAGCAGTTGCGTGTGGGATGCCAATTTTGGGTATACGTATGTTAACCGACCCGTTGAGTATAAATAACTAACTTTTGGGTGAATTCTACCCAAAAGTAAGTTATTTATACCCAACGGGTCGGTTAACATACCTATACCCAAAATTGGCTACCCACACGCAACTGCTCAAATGGGTACTTTTTTTCTTCTGTGTTCGCTTAGACGAGCATATTGTTTACTTTTAAATTGAAGTTTTGAAAATGGTGTCTCGACAACAGGAGCTGCGAAATCTTACTTTGGAGAAGTGGTTAGAAAATCCTAATCGTTCACAGAAAACTATCACGAATTCAGTCGGAGAGATGCAACCGTTGTTGCCAAAAAAGTGGATGTAGTCAAGTCAAGGTTGAAACATTAATGTGAGATATGGACTGATATCATTGAAAGCTCAGAAGTAACCTCGCCAATATGACGAAGGGTTTGAGAAATCTAAAATTCGAACCCGAAAGCTTTATGATTCGTTGTTAACCATACATGCAAGGATGACTTTTCACAAATCCCTGGTATCAAACTATTCACGATGAAGGACAGAGGAAGCCTAGAGTTTAAGTTTAAAGAACAGAAGAGCGAAAAATTTGCGAAAAAACATCTCGTTTGGCAAGCCATCTGTACGTGCGGTAAAATCAGCCAACCATGGATATGTAATGGATCGAGTAATGATGGGCAATAATAACGGCTGATTGTCGGAAACTGGGATGAGAGTCAAAATCAGACCACAACCACACTTCAAGCAGAAGTGGACAACGTCTGTAAGTCGACCAGAAGAGAGAAGCTTGTCTAAACCTTGACGGCAGGAGTCAAGTCAATGGTTCGAAAATTTGGGCGTGAGGATGACATTTAAATCTATTACAGCAAAAGTGTTAAGGAACATACTTGCGGAAAAAAAATGATGAGAAAAACATTTGTTTGGATTTCTGTAAAACGTTCATGGGATGATAAAACATTTATTTCCAGGCACGATTTAGTAGATGAATTCATGTATCTGGGCTCATTGGTAACCGCCGACAACGATACCAGCAGAAATATACAACGACGCAATTTGACTGGAAGCGTCCTTAGGAGTCCCACTTTGAACACCTAAGGACGCTTTAATCGTACCAAAATCTTGTCGTACTACTACCACCGGACAAGGACAAACACGAAATTACTTTAACACAACTGACTGTAACTTAACTAGAGTGTAACTAGATAGAAATCAACCAAATTTTGCACAGTTCCTCTGTGTTGTGTGTGTTTACATCATCTAAATTGTAAATCTCGCTCACAGTAAAAATCCGGAGCTGCCGCATCGTGTTTTGGGAAAAATGATGCAAAACTGTTATTAAATCGTATTTAAAGTACTAAAAAGGTTCAACGACCGGTTGATTCTGGATCACTGGCGCGGTTCATGATCCGAAGAGAAACCGGGCGCAGTACGTAGGGAAACGGAGAGAAAGGTTAAGGGTAATTTCACCCAAAATCCCAACATTCTAACACGTGTTGTTGCCAAAAAGGTCGACGTTATTCAAAGTTGCGTGCAGAAGAGCTAGATTACGGGCATACAAGGTACAAAACGTCATAAGCCGCGATGAACGGCAGCAAACTGTTGCCAAGACCCGTGCTAGAAAGCTCTGCATGGAGATATTGACCAGATACAGTTGCTGCGTGATAAATAATGAAACTTTCGTCAAAGCTGTCCTCCTACAAATGCCAAGACAGGAGTTTTACTTTTTCTGTGTAAAACTCGTGTTTTGGCATTTGTTGGAGATAAGTTCAAAGTAAATAATCCTTTCAAACAGAAGAAAATGTCGAAATTCGCATCAAAATATCGCATTTGGCAAGCAATCTGCACCTGTGAAAAGCGAAGTGAAATTTTTCTCACCATGAATTCACCGAACTGCCCTGAATTACGTCCAATCGAAACTTATTGGGTCATGATGAAGCGGAAACTCAGAAAGACCAAGGAGAAAGTAAAGGCTGCAAACGGCATGCGTAGGAAGTGAATACAAAACTAGAAAAGGTACCGGATACGACTTTACAACTTCTAATGGATGTCGTGAAGTGAAAGAGTCGAGAATTTTGCCAGACAATCTTCAATAATTCGACACAATTTTTTCATTAGGGCCTAACTGACAAACGTAAACAATGGCTTCTTCCTTAAATTTCTCGTTATTAAAAACTCGCCTAATCAATCCACCACGATCATTTCGAGGAGGAAGTGTTCACCTATCCGATAGAATTGGAGGCTTACATGGGTAGCTTTTGTGCCACGAGAAATTTACGGAAGAAGCCATTGTTCACGATTTATATTCACCCTCGTGTTTGCATACGGGAAGCGTATGTGGGAGAAAAAAAGGCTCTTTATCACACTACACTCAATCGCTCTAGAGTGAGAAGAAGAGCTCTCAAATTCACAGAAGCGAATGCAGATAAATTCCCTGACGCGTGCGCTCCAATGAGCTCACAGGCATGGGCTCTTCTGATAATATACAGCAGTGATTGCAAATTCGCTCTGACGCTTCATAACAAAGGAAGAAAGAAGAATGTTTGTTCCCGCTTCATTTTTTCGGACATTTTCTACAACTCCGACGACGTTTTCACTATAAATTGCACCAGCGAATCACTGAAAGAGCATTGGTGCGTCCTCGCATAAGTGTACGCGGCAGCGATCGCCGTACACAGGTGAAAGTGGTGTGTACATGGATCTGAAAAAGGAAATCCCCACCTCGTTACATTTCATGAACCGGAAAGGGCACGTTTTCAATGCCGGTAATAAGAAAAAAATGTATCCTTTTTAAGGTATCGGATGAATTAATGCACCAAGCGGAAGACACGGAAGGAACCAGAAAATCAATCTCAGGAAGAAGAAAAGCAGCAGAACGACGAAACACAAAGCAATAGCAGTACGTATGCTGGTGTAGTAGAAGAAGGCTCATTTTGGACAGCAATACCGAGGAAAAAACGTGGACGTGGAAATGAAAATGGACGTAACGACCTCGATGGCTCAACAACAAACTGCTGAAACAAGTGGAACCGAAATTCAGAAGAAGATGTCATTTAGATTCCAGAAACAGAAAGTATAGAAATTCCAGAGACAACAAGAAAAAGAAGCGCAAGGAAAGAGAATTCCGTAGGAGAGGAAGATGCTGCAAGCACGACCGAAATCTGCAACCAATTTGCCACCTAGTAAAAAGAACTCTGTACTTTTGTAATGCTTGAATGTATTGATTGAATTTCGGCACCGTTGAGTTGTTTCTTACGAAAGACAATTGAGCCTACCAGATAAACACAATGTAAAATGAATGATCGAAAGCTTTCGTGATCTTCGTCTTAGCATGGTCCAGCTATTCATCGCTAGTATATAGCACGCGAGACGAACTGATTTCATAAGGGACATGGCCAGTTTTCAGTGGCCCAACATTTTATCATAGTATTGGGTAGACATGGAGAGCGGTAACTGTTCGATTAACCGGTCTTGCATGACTCTATCTCCCATACCATAAGCGGGCGGACTGTGGCGGGTGGACAAAGCTCTGTCCGAACGACCAGCTGAGAGCTCTTGTTGAAAACTAAAATCATTTCGGTTCATCTCGCGTGCTATATACTTGCGTTGAGAGCATAGCCCTGAATGAAGAGAGGCACGGAAATACAGTACGAAGCAAAATTCTAAAGAGGGGACGAGCCTCAGTTATAAAATCAGACACCGGCAACGGAGCAAAATAATGCTGCAGCTGAGTGGTGTGGCTTCCGAGTAAAGTCTAACATCATAAAGATAGCTATTCGAAAACTTATTTTGATATCAACATCAAACTGAAATCAAAGTTTGATTTCACTTCACAATTGTCATATTTGATAATAAATTTAGTTCTCATCTTGCTATAATCTTGAGTTCACTTTTCTTTAAGAAAAGTAGTTTTGTTTTCATTGTATTGACAGAACGTCAAGTGGAATACTCATTTTCCATTCAACAGGGAAACAATGTACAGCAAATTGACTTTTCAATTTGCTCTCACTGATAACAGGATCATTTTTCAATTTGATGTCACAGGAATAAATGTTTGCTATCAATTTTGCTCTTTTAGTTAAAACGACCAATATGTCAGCAGGATTATCGGCAACATCACAACATTATATTCAGTTTTATATTTGATCTCAGACTCTACTAGGGTTGTTCTGCATTCATCATAGAATGAAACTAAATGAAATATAAGGAAGAAGACAATATGCACCATTCGTTACCCGTTTTTTAGGACCCGGATAGGGAAAAACATATATTTAACCTGTTCATACGGATATTTGTTTGGGAGCAAAAGTAGGTCATTTTTAAGTAAAAAATTAAACTACTTATACTAATAGCACTTAATTGTTATTTCTATGCAAAAAAATTGTAAGTTTTTCTGATCAATTGGTGTGTGAATGAAGGCATTGTGTTCAGTTGCACGAGAATTATTAGTGTTCAAAAACCTATCACTCATTTTTCAAAATTACGAAATGACACCCGGTATAGAGAAGAAAAACGTAGTCCTACGTTAAAATCAACGTAAGTTTTTTGACATTTATAGATGCCTTACCTGTGATTCTAAAACTCGTTCTTGATGCATTGCATTCAATAGTTCCCGTAAATGCTGATTCTCCCGTCTCAGTTGTTCTCGCTCTAAGTCGCGTTCACTAATTTTTGGCTGTAATTGAAAGGAAAAAAACGCACATTTTAAACTGACCATTACACAGATTCAGACCCATCAAGTTACTAACCAATAGCTGTGAAATCTGCGCGTTCAGACCAGACACGTAGCTCGCTATCAGATGGCACGGTACGGTTGGCACCAGGGACGATGCGTGCAGTAGACGATTTCTACCGCACAGATCCACTCCGGTGAATTTGGGCTGCAGGTGATTCTGGAAGTTGAAGTTAGTTTGAATGGGACTTTCCACGAACAAAATCGTCGCGCCTGCTTACCTGAGTGGTATCGTAATTATCATTGATTTCGATGTGCGAATCCGGCGATTTGCGGCCACCGTCAACGCCACTGCCACTGTCCTCTAGCAACGTGGTGGAATCCTGTGCAGCCTTTGCTTCTGCTTCCGCTTTCTTGAGTTTTTCAGCTTCCCGCTGAGATTCCAGCAAAACGGCTGCAGCCCTGTAGGAAATCATTTATATACTACGACTGATTTGTTGATCATATAGAAGGTACTTACCTAACTTCATCAATTTCGCAGTAGCCGTCCTCGTCCTCAGTAATGTTGACCTCATCGCCCTGCAAGACGGATGCAATCGGTGGAACTCCTATGGTGGGTTGGGCACTTGCACTGCTACTAATGGGATCAATCGTTATCCCGTTGACTTCCGGTTGTCCGGGGTTGATCGCGGTCGTCGCGGTTGTATTCTTAGCAACGCTAGCAGTGGCAGCAAGAGCGGCAACTGGTTTGCCACCGCCATTGCATTCATCACAGTTCGATGTGGACACGGCCGAAATTTCCTGGCTCTGAGTGACCCGCATGTGCTCGTTCAAGACGTCCGTCAACGATTGGATGTGGGCAAATGCGGCCAGGATGATGTCGGTCGGTTCCTTCTGGGGCGCTTCCGGTTGGCCGGCAATGTCGGCAATGGCCAGGAAGTGCTCGTCCGGCACTTTGAACATATCACATACCACCCGCTGCTTCTCGACCAGCGTCTTCCGGATGGACAGGTCAAGGCGGCGGAGTTTCTCTGTAGGTGAAATACAACGAACATATATTATAGGTCATTAGTGATTCATTTATTCGCAGTGCGATTTCAGATGGCGTCATCGTCATTTTCGGGAAAGTTTGCCTGTTTTTACATTGTCCAAAAATGTACATGTTTGTCTTCGGTGTCATCACAAGTTCTGTACCGAACAGGCGAAGTTGGTACGATCGATGATCGAATAATAAACACTGACAAATAATAACCTATCTCAACTCGGCCCGATCGAGTTTCGGGAGAGAAAAATTGGACGTGCGTTTGTTTATCTGTTTGAGTTGAAATCATTCGATCGGACATTTCGGTACAGACTGTTTATTGATCTATTGAATGGACTGTTATCTTTGTATGCACGTGCAAGTGAGTCCATAAAGCAAATTTAAATGCTACAGGTTCGTTGGAAGTGCGCTTCCTCGAACTGAAGTGATCGTAAATTAAGTCCATTGGATTGGATTTTTTAAATATTTGCTCAAAACATTGCGTCAATGTGGCAATCCGTCAAGCTTACTTAGCATGATCCATACGCGGACCATTATTATCCTGAAATAATTTTCTATAAGGGCGTATTTAAAATGTGGATTTTATTTTTTCAAAACTGATCAGAATGTTGTCTTAGAAAAAGTTGTAGGTAATGAAGTGTTCTGCAAGAAAAACTACACTGAAAGTAAAAAAATTAAATTCATGCTTAAAAAATAAAAAAAAAGTTGATTTTTGCATAGGACCCCACCTTCGATCCTCTTAATTTTTATTTGTTGGAAAGCTGAAGCTATGTCCTTGAAGCTGGTGAAGAGTTTCAGATGGTCACTTCTTTAACTTTTATATTTTTTTGTTTTTTAATTTTTTTGAATTTTTTGAAAGGGTTAAAAATGATATTTTTTTTAAATATACCCAAACCAGATTTTATGCATTATTTTTAATTCAAAAGCATATCAACTTTTTTTTCGTAATCCTAGCCGTTCTCAAATTATTGTGAATTTTATGTTTTTGCAATTTGTTTGGCCCTTTTTGATTGTTTGTCGTGATGTCCACAACAAAATGATTTTTCATAATAGATTATTAAAAAACAGGCAATGTTTTCTCAGATACGGTGTCAGGTAGACAAACCCGTTACTTCCTTTGCAAGTTTTCTTATGGAACGCAACGGGTTGCGAGCAATTTTTGCACGGACCGATTTGATCACGTTCGGCGTGCGTTCGCTTTCCGGCTTCCGCTGCTTAGGACCATCCTGCAGGGACTTTTTTCTGCGGTAAACTATTGACAAATGGCACCCTACCACCATGGCAATCTCTTTCGGTTTCTTCTGGGTGAGCAACAAACTGGTGATCACTTCTTTCGCGAACATTTTGACGAGTTTGCAGAAAACAAATAGAATGTTTGGATGCAGCACTTGAAAGTAAACATAAACAAACACACTTTCAGAAATTGGTCACTAGCTACACGAATTAACCCAATACTCAAGTTTGAACATTTTCGCATTATTTTCTGCCGCACCCTGGATCAGGGATACAACCGCGAGATTCTCGTAGGACCGCGTTGGTGTAGTAGTAATAATGGCATTATTGAAATAATAAATTAATACCAGAACACATATGGTTGATAATTATTGAACTAGGTAATTTGAGTATTTGCGTACATTTGAAGCTGTATAATCTATCAATTCTTAAAATCCATCTCTTTGCAATTATTATGTTTTTTTTGTTTCTCGCTTCCGCCTGCAAGACTCTGCAACGTACTTCGTTTGCCTTTGCTGAGACATTTTTTTAGAACGTAGCAATCACACTGGACAATGAAACTTATCACTCTCTTGTTTTATGCCCACAGAAAACAAAGCATTAGAAAAGTAAGAAGATCCAATGGAAAAATGTAGCACCAACATTTGATTAGGGCGTATCTACTTTTGTAATCAAACACTTCGTTTGTTAATTTATCGGAACTAGAAAACTTCCTTTCAATTGAATATATCAGCGGATAGAGATAAAGCTCCTATTCTTTAAGGAGTGCTTGATTTGTATTTCTGACCTTTTGTTCAAGAGAAAATAACTACGAAAGCTATCGTTTACATAAGTAGATTCGCCCTAGTCTAATGTTGGCGCTGAATTATTATTTTACTTTAACCTGTCCCCTCTTTTACATTTTGCTTCATATTTTATTTTCTTGACGCTTTGTTTTCTGGGTGGCATAGGTTACATTATGAAAATTTTATCAAACAAATACTCTTTTACTGTTCGAGGGTTTTTTGTCATAAGGGTGAATTTAACATTGAGAGACCCTCTTTGATTACTTTCTCTTTCATTCATATTCCAATAACCTTTACGTTTTTAATTCTACTATTTGTAGTATATGCAAGCCAACACTGTTGTGTTTTGATCTGTACTAGAGGATACCTCGAAAGTTTTACAACGACGCTGTAATAAATGAAAGAGAACGAAACCTGAGAGAATCTCTCAATGTTAGATTCACCCTAATGAAAAAAAACCCGAGAATTCATCCGTTTAATATCCGGCATTGCTTTGTCTCCCATACCACTACCAGATGGAATGTGACGGGAGAGCAAAGCCTCGTTCGAACCGGCAGCATGAAGCTGCTTGCGAACACTGAACCAATTTTCGTTCGGCCGCGATTATAAAATAGCGTTATAGTATAGCCAAGAAAGAAAGGAGTCACAAAAATGCAGAACGAAGCAAATTTAATAATAGGGAACGAGCAACAATTGAAAAATCAGACACCGGTAACAAAGAACTATTATTTTGCAGAAGACGAAGAAATTTGCTATTCGTTTCCTACGACCGTGCTAGGGAAAACACATTGTTCAACCTGTTGATAGCCAAATTTGTATGGGAGCAAAAGTAGGTCATTTTCAAATGAAACATTGAACTACTCATACCAATGGAACTTCTTTCAAATTTTAATGCGAAAAATTGGTGAGTTTTTTTTATCAAATGGTGTATGAATGAAGTCATTCTGTTCAGTCGAACGAGAGGTATAAGCGTTCAAAAACTATTCACTTTTGCGTAACGCTCTCATTATTCAACATTTTGAAATGACACCCGGTATAGAAAAGAGAAACGTAGTCCTACCTTAAAATATGTCTTTATCATTGGATCTAAGGTTTTCACGTAAAATCATTGTTACTTTAACTATGTAAACAATTAGTTTATAACGGGTGGCTATTATCTGTACTTCTAGGCTGAATTACTCGGTTAATCGGTTGAATTTACCCAAATTTATATCCTTAAAAGCTCGTGGAGATCATTTATTCAGCTTAATCAGTGGTGTTCAAATAGTTAAGGAAATCGAAGATTAGGTGAAAGTAAACAAGTATAAACTGTGCAGTAATGACTCAATTTCGTCGCAATCAATTGATCATCCTGATAGAAATTTGGTTAATTATCGCTGAATTAATGACATATTTGGTACATGAACCGAATGAAGGAGCTAGGCTAACGATACATCCCGTTACCCTATTTACCGTTTTTGCAAAAAAAAAAAACTTTTGAGTTTAATCATTTACTTCAGATAGCATCAGTTTGTATAACTTCCGTCTAAACAGAAACGGGTAAGGCTGACAGCCTTAAGGGTCACCCACAATTGATACGTTGCGGATGCGTTGACATAAATTTGACAGAAAACCTATGGGAAAACTGTCAAATTCACGCAAACGCATCCGCAACGTATCAATTGTGGGCCAGCCATTAGTGTCTGAGAAAGATTTGTTTTTTATTCAATAATATATCATGTAATATACACTTTAAAAAATCGACACGTTATTTCCACATGGAATTTCACGTAACTTTCGCCTGAACACGTAACCAAATCTACTTCAGTAAAATCAAGTGAATATTACGTGCCAGTGAATTGTACGTGGAAAATCACGTAACAATTATGTGATTTTCAAGTAGAATGTGGATTTACGCTCTTACGCGAATTCCACGTGTTTATTACTGGTTTTGGTAGTGGACGAGAATTACGTGCGTTTAACGTGGAAACAACGTGACGAATTTTTTCAGAGTACATTTTTTTGACATCACGACTAACATTTGAAAATGGCTGAAAATATTGTTACAAAAAAATTGCCTTTTAGTAAAATTTGCAATAACTTCGGAACGGCTGGGTTAACGAAAAAAAAATTATGCTTTTTTATTAAAAATGAATAAGTAGAGTCTATTTTTGGTAAAGAAATATTATAAAACACGCAATTTTACAAAATTCCAAAAATCCGTAGAAATTTAAAAAATAAAGATGTGACCGCCTTGAACTTTTCACCAGATTTTAGGACATAACTTCAAGTTTTTTCAAATTTTTTTTTAGAAAATTCGAAGGGGGGGGGGGAGTAAATCAATGTTTTTTGTTTGTTTTTTTAGCAAGTTTTTTAGTTTCAGTGTATTTTTTTTCTTGAAGAACGTTTAATGACCTACACCCAAAATAAATTTCACATAATCAGTGGAAAATATCCACTAGAAATTCACTTAACTTTCATGTGATTCAGGAAGTGGAAAATGCTTTGCAAAATCAAGTGAATCTTATGTGTCCAGTGAAATGTAAATGATAAGTCAAGTAAAATTTCTTTTTCTATGTGCTTTTCATGTAAAAGTCACTTATTTTAGTATTGGAAAATATATACTTGTGTTTCCATTAGTAGCTAAGTGAAAGCTTTTTTCAGTGTACAACTTTTTCTCAGACTCTTTGAAAATAAATTAAATTCATAGTTTACACAAGCCTTCATAGAAAATTAGTCCAGGGAATTTTAGGAGATTTTTAATAAAAAATGTTAGTTTATGTAGACACTTACATACGGACAAAATTTCATTACAATTGGAAACTGTCGAGGCAAAACCAATATATTTTTTAGCGTTTCTGGCTGGAAATACTCCATACCGTAGCGAAAATCTTCGGTTCAAGAATGTACTGATATTGAATCCACACTTTCTGCCGTCAAAAAAAAAACGCAGTGTCCACTCTAACCAATTCGAAGCATAAGAGAAAGCACAAGTCAAATAAGTCAAAATGTGGAAAACGGATCGCAATGTTCTAATTACTCACTCCCCCGAAGGGCGAATTCGTTCCGCTATTTCCGATGATTTATCCCGCTGGTCTGGCCTTATTTCAATACTCAATTGACTCACATCCGCTCGGGTAAACACATCACACCCGCAATATAGAGTATATTAAAGTCCCGTCAGTTCCCTGCGTCCGACTGGCAGACACGGAGAGCAAAATAAAGCACACTCGACCAATATTTACCTGAAGGTGTCAATATCGGTTCGGCGGTCAGCGCGTTGCTGACACTGACATGGATCTCGCTCGGTGCGACCAGCGAGCACTGCTGCGTCAGGGTGCGCGTGTTATTCACGATACCCCGGCTGCTTCCGCGCTGCTGACCCTGGTCGTCTTCATCCTTGGGCCGTTCGTCATCACTGGGCACATCTTGCGATGCAGACGACTCCAGTACACTTCGCCGCTTGATCAATTCCTTCTCCTCGTTCGAGACGTTGTCATCGCTTTCGGTTATCGCCCGATTCTTGTTCGGAAGTGAATCTTCATTGTTGTTCAGACCACTATTGGCACTGCTGGGGCCGGTCGGGTGACCGTGACTTCCATGACTGGTGACGCTGCCACCGGTGCTGACGGCCCGACATTGATGACTACTATCTTTACGTTCTAACCGATCGATCGGTGTCGACGTGGTTTCGATCTTTTGCGTCTCAGTGACGGTTTCGAAACTATCCTTTGGATGCTGTCCGGAGCCGCCCGATGGATCCTCGCTATAGTCATGCGTTCCTTTGGTACGTGCTTTGTATGCGTCGGCAGCATCCGATATGTGCTTGAACCATCTGTAAAAAATAAAAGAAACCCAACATTAAACATTGTCCTTTGAGCATCCAATGAAATGGGGCGATAAACATCCTATACATATTCCACAACAACTAATCAATCTACCTGGAAACCAACGAAGGTCTTCGCACCGGTTCCCCTCCTAGGCTACCCCGCCGTTTGCTGCCGTGCTTCCCATGATGGTGTCCCCCGGAGGAGACACTCTCGTCATTGTCCAAGCGTAGATCGGCAAGACAGTGAACCACCTCGGCAGCAATGCTTTTTCGTCGCAACCGTCCAGTCACTACCGGAACGGTTAAATTCATCATTACCCTTTTCACTCAGTGAATGTCCTCAATTTTACACCGAATCAACACGTGAACAACCACCATCGCCGTTGTCGTCGTCGCTGTTCCCTCTTCCTTACCATTGGGGGGTTTATTAGTAACACGCAATTTTCGAAGGACAATTTACTTGTTTCTTCAGGTGAGAGTAAATACGATGGTAGGAGCTAGTTGTAATTTGTTATTACGATTCGTGATGATGACAGTGTGGATGATTGATACGAGATGCCAGGGCGACGAAGGACGGGAAAGGAAGCGCCTTCGAAGGATGTACCAGCCCACGTTCAAAGGGGTTGTTTGACAAATGGGAATTCATTATTCATGGGTTGTTAATTTTTGTACAGTCCTTCAACCCCGTAATCGAACCTTATCTATTGGAGCTGGGTAGGGTGGGTAGGTACGGGGGGGGGGGGGGTTCTATTATTAAACCTGTTCCGCACGGTTTACCGTTTTGGATGATGAAAACCATGTGTGGATGGATAATCGATTGGAAGATTCGTGAGCATCTATTGTTGTACGATACAGCCAGGGAGAACAAGCGCTTTTAGTTTTTTAGTTGAATTTAGTTGAAAAGTTTTCTATCTAATATGTTTTAAAAATGTTCTTCGAGAAGTTATAACAGGTTGTAACTCTGCAGTCTGTACAAGGCATAAAGGGTGTATTCGATAAAAATGGCACACAGAAAATCTTCTGTAACTTTTGAATCGTATGAGTAAAAAAGAAATATAAATTTGAGTAGATCTTATCCATAGTGTATTATTTACATCTGCCAAGTTTCATAGTTATACATTCAGTAGTTCCAGTCATGTCGTCGAAACAAGAAATTGTCCGTGAGAAAATTTGGTGCACTCACAATCAAAATCCAGGGGCGTCCCACCGGTGGATTGCTAAAAGGCTTGGGATTGCAAATACAACTGTGTCTCGTGTAATAAGAACCTTCAAGGAGCGTCTGAGTGTCCAAAGGAAGGAAGGGAGTGGTCGTAAAAGTGGTCCAATGGACAGTAAAATGGCCAGGAGAGTCGTACAACAATTCAAGAACCGCCCAAACATGTCAATTCGAGATGTCGCTAAAAAGTCTAAGGTGTCAGTCGGTTTTGTGCAGAAAACCAAGGTTGCGGCTTATCATTTTTGACTTATCCATATTCATTTGCCGATAGCTTTTCTCAGAAGCTCAATTTCAAAATATAATGTATGATGAACTTATGGTGCTTGAGTAGACCTACAACTTGGTCTAACAATACATAGCTCTATCTCTTATATCTGAGGAATAAGAGCGTATATTCGCAGTGATCTTCGCGATGATATTCGCGGTGAAGATCACGCGATTATCATCGTGAAGATCACTGTGAATATACGCTCTCATGTCGAAGATATAGGAGTTAGAGCAATGTACTGTTAAACAAAGTTGTAGGTCTACTCATGCACTACAAGTTCATCATACATCATATTATCAAATCGACCCTCTGAAAGGAGATATTGGCAAATGAATATGCCTGAGTCAAAAATGATAAGCCGCAACCCTGCAGAAAACCATGAAGCGTGCTGGGTTACATGTTTACAAAGTGCAAAAAGCCCCAAACCGGAATGAAAAACAATGCGAAAACCCGCGCCCGGAAACTTTACACGAAGCTGCTCACCAAATCCGGTTGCATCGTGATGGATGACGAAACATACGTCAAGGCCGAGTTCCGTCAACTTCCTGGGCAAGAATATTTCGTTGCCAAGTCGAAGTTCGATGTTCCGGAGGATGTTCGAAAGAAGAAACTATCGAAATTTTCAAGGAAGTTTCTAATCTGGCAGGCGATTTGCGGATGTGGTGAAATAAGTGCTCCCTTCATCACTTCCGGAACAATAAACGGTGCGATTTACACGGAAGAGTGCCTTAAGAAGCGTCTCTTGCCATTCATTAAGAAGCACAAAGGATCAACTCTGTTTTGGCCTGATCTAGCATCCTGCCACTACGCTCGAAACGTATTGGAGTGGTACCGAGCCAACGGAGTCAATTTTGTGCCAAAGGATATGAACCCACCAAATTCACCGGAACTTCGTCCAATTGAAAAATTCTGGGCAATTATGAAAACGGAACTTCGCAAACATCCCAAAACTATAAAAACAGAGCTAGAATTGAAGAAAATTTGGGTAAAAACAACAAAAACACTGGGAACATCGGTTGTATAAAATTTGATGGGTGGAGTGAAAAGGAAGGTGCGGGCATTCGGGATGGGAGACGAAATTGAATAAAACAAATGTTGTAAATCAATACTCATTAGTAGTTCTTCATTCCCTGAAAATTTCAAGAAAATCCGATAATCAGTTTAATTTTGATGAGTATATATGTGTGTGCCATTTTTATCGAATACACCCTTTAAGCATAATAAAATGGTTTATGATGTTTCGAATTACTTACAAGATAAACTCTAAATTGACCAATACAATGCTCGTATTACAGTTTATTATAAATAAACAAATGATAAATGCCTGAGCTGACATATTATTGACACATTTAATGTACGAAAAGGGCAATATTTCTCTAACACAGATTTCAGAATTTAATATCATCCTAGGTAGTATCCTAGGTACTAGGTTAGTCTTTATTCCTCAATGTGAAAACCAAACTTTAAGTTATCCATCCTCCAAGCTCCAGCATGAAGATTTACTAAAATGTTTGATATAGGGTAGGGACCGGCTAAATCAGCTGTTAGGAAATAGGTCTAAAACTCCCAAATTTTCCAAATCATTTCACTTTTGATGATACGAACAAAAGCTTTATCTATAGGGCTAATGATTCGATGCATAAATAATGATTGATTACCAATTGGTTACTGTCATTTTGAGGATTTCTGTACTTTGCATTTGTTCGCGTGTAATGGAGTGAATCTCTTCATCAGCTCCTTCTCACATCTAGGCTTGTTGCCAGAAGTTGATGTTGAACTTTGAGTTAAATTTATTTCATACTTAGATTATTTGAAATCACTATTTATTTCATGTTTCTTCTAGTCATTTGAAGTTGACCTATGCTTATGATTATATTGTACATCATAAAAAAAATATGTTTCAGAGCCTACCAATATTACTTAACGATAAATAATGCTTCGCTATTGAGCGGCAGCTATGGCATCACTGGTACTTTTGAGAGAGCCCATGTTTCCTCTCTTTTTTGTTTACCATGGATATAGCACACCGGGATTGTAACTTGTTTGCCTGTTTTCTCTCTCATATTTGTTTGTTTTCAAACGGAGCATCCTGTCTGTCGTCACAGTCGCTTTGTCACGGACCGTTAACTAGTTCACGTTGTCATTCCCATCATTAATTTCATTTTTACTCAAAAACGTGAGCTAGTTCCCGATTACGTGATTCAGTTCACGGTGTGTTTTTGCTTGTTCTCGAATTCATGACTACAGTTCACGGATTTTTTTCCGTGCACGGATTTTTTTCCGTGTAGTAGACGAGTTTGTGATCGTAGTAATCGACATGTTTTGGTTGACTGTTTTCGCGAGCGGATGGGTAAAACGAAGGAGTGGGTTGATGAAATTGACGTTTGCAGCAAATTGATTTTGATTTTCGCCTTCAAACACATCCATGGAATCGCACGCATACAATATTGTTAGTTTATGTACCGATTTCGGAGCTGAAGAAAACATTTTCTTGATCGAAAAGCAATCCGCATGCTTTTAATAAGTCCCTGAAATTCGTTGGCTATGCAGTTTTCTGAGTCTAATGCTCGTTTCTGAAAATATGTTCCGATAGATCAGAAGTTAGCAGAGGGATTTACGTCTAAATATTGGCAGTTCTAATTTCAGATTATATACAGCTTCATCAACTGTCCCAGGTACTGAATAAACTGCAAAGGCGCGCCTCTTTATCAGTCAAAACCGGAATCATTGCAAACATAACAAATAATGACTCCGATACTGACCATGCATCAGTATCCTAGTCCTAACCAATTCAAACTATGGAACATCAAATAGAAAATGAGAACTCACATAAATGAAGACTAACCATGTTTCTCTTATTCCAAGCTCATCCACGGTAGGTCAATCCGAGTATTTTCGCTTTTCATAAGACATAAAATGTAATAAGGGCTATTTTATGTTCCTTTGACTACAAAATAAAAATATGTTCCCTAGGATGAATTAATTCGGACTAGGGTTCGGTGGTAGATCTGATACCCCGTCACGTACCACGAAAAGGTGATCTACTAGCGTTACGGGTCGTTGTGGGTTATTATGTTTACGAAGCAATGTTGTCCAAAAGATTTCTTAAAACTTCGCCCTTCGTTTGATTTCAAGGAAATTTTGGGTAAAATGACCTCAGCGTGTATTGTTTACACTGCGTGAGTTTCATTGTGAAATGTGTCGTAGTTTCGAAAATGGAGTCGACGGAACAGCAAGTGCGCGAGAACATTTTGCACTCGCACCTCGACAACCCACTTCTTTCGCACTGAGCCATCGGGAAGACGTTGAAAATTCACCAGTCTACAGTGTCTCGTGTCATAAAATGTTCCGGGGAACGTTTAACTGTCGATCGGAAGAAGGTTAGTGGTGGAAAAAGTGGTCCGTACTGTGTGAAGGATCACAAGCGAGTGGTTGCTGCCTTTAAACGCAAACCCAACCTTTCCGTTCGGGATGTCGCGAGAAAGCTGCACTTGACCAAAAGTTTCGTGCAGAAAGCCAAGAAACGAGCCAGGCTTCGTTCATTCAAAGTTCAGAAAGCTCCAAACCGCAATCAAAAACATAATAGGACAGCTAAAACACGTGCGCGTAAGCTGTACACACAAATGTTGACGAAACCACACTGCTGCATCATGGACGATGAAATACACGTAAAAGCGGACTTTAAACAAATTCCCGCCAACCAGTATGTGACTGCGAAAGACAAATTCAATGTTCCAAAGTCTATCAGGAAACAACAAGTATCAAAGTTCCACAAATGTCGGTTCAAGCGTTGTACAAAATCTTATTCGTGGTATTAAGAAGACAGTTCGGGCTTTTGGATTTGGTAAAGAAATACAGTGAGATGAAAATACCTAAAATACATTGTATTTTATTCCCTGAACATTTCATGACAATCGGTTGAGGGACTTGTTTTTGAGGACGAGTTTAAAGTGATGCAATTTAACTGTGGACACCCTTTACAAGCATTACATTAGCATGATATCAGTATCATGAACGTTATCTGTTGTAAAGTTGGATTTCAAATGCTTTTTAAATGCTTGAAGCCTGCCATAAGCATTTCGAACGCAAAATAGCAATTATGTAGCATTAACATAGCATTTCAGTAAAGCAGCCGTATATTGGGCAATAAGCGACATCTATGTTGCATTTAAGATGACTTAATTGCTTGATGGGCTGCCGTTAAGACGCTTTGGAACTGCTTACCTTAACTTAAATGTTTACATTTCAATGACAAAATGTACTCTAAGTGGATAGTTGAATCAAGTTGAGAGGTATAGAAACCAAGAGATGTATATAAGTGACAAACTGAGATAAGCATGCTACAAGACTGCCAATGCTTCTAACTATATGCTATGATAATGTGGTTGACGTGTGACCACCCAGGAGATTGGATAGAAGGTATAGTAGTGTTTGCCATCCATAAAAAGGGTGACAAGTTGGACTGTTGCAATCACGCTACTGAGTGCCGCAAACAAGTTGCCCTGCCAAACTCTATGCTACCGTCTGTTACCAATTGCAAAGGAGTTTGTGGAACAGTATTAAGCGGGATACCTACGCTACCACGGTTTCGACAAGTGCTGCAGAAATTTCGCGTATAGAACGTCCTCACACATCATCTGTCCACCGATTTCAAATCAGCCTACGGCCTTATTCGATTAAGACTAGCTATGGCAGATTATGCACGAATATGGACTTACGTTTTAACTCCGCCGACAACGATAATATCATAGCACGCGACTTTGAGACGATGGCGGAAACGTACATCAGACTTAAGGGAGAAACTCAAAGACAGAATACATCAGGTTAATCATGATATAAGCCTCCTATTAGATGAAATGAAATCCAAGCGGTAGACGAATCGGGCTGTATCGGGCTTCATGGTGACCGCCGATAACGACACCAGCAGAGAAGTATAAAAGCGCGTTATGGCTGGAAATCCTGTCTGCTTAAGACTTCGAATGACGCTAAGATCGAATAAAATGCGCCGAACTACAAAGTTGATCATCTACAAGACATTAGTTAGTCCGATAGTCGTCTACGGTCACCTAACATGAACAATGGTCGTGGAGGACCCATGTGCTCGTGGTGTCTTTGAATAAAAGGTGCTGCTTACGAGCTACAGTGGAATTCAGATAGAAAACGGAACAAGAAGGTAGCGAATTACCCATAAATTGTATCAGTTGTTGTGAAAACATCCCATCGTTCACTTCACACTGCCAGAATCGCTAAACTGCAGTGTCCTGGGCATGTCGTAATAAAATGATTCTCGATAACGAACTGACGACTACAAGAAGTAGAGGTACGCTATGAGGTAGGTGAATCGATCAAGTAGAAGGCGGTCTTTGGACCCTTCGCAGACTGCGAGCCTGACGCAATGCAGCCATAGACCGAATAGGATGAAGACAACTTCTGCGTACAACAGAAGCCATCCCGGCCTGACTGGCAAGTTGATCACCCTGAGCCCAATTTTTCAACGACCGTAAAAACAACTTGTTTTTAATACTACATGGAAATTTGGAAGCATCGATTAATAAACACGTACTTTGAAACCTTTCTTCACGAAATAAGATTTTTGTCATTTACACCCCTGGACTTCTAAACCCCCTAAAATTGTGAACTGATGTAAACTGTGGTGAAACTTTTGTTTGCGCTCAGGAGATTTAACATCTATAGGTGAAGAAGTGTGAAATTTCATATCGCTTTGAGTTAATAAAAATACTCCTTATTTGAAATTTTGGGTCGATCACAACATTCTTTTGTCTAAGAATAAGGACTCAGCATTTCATTTTTTTTTTTCTCAGCTGA
Organism: Aedes japonicus; assembly: GCA_034211315.2. Classification (NCBI taxonomy): domain Eukaryota; kingdom Metazoa; phylum Arthropoda; class Insecta; order Diptera; family Culicidae; genus Aedes; species Aedes japonicus. The sequence continues at coordinate 39,457 of JASCZW010005831.1, forward strand.
ACAAAGATTCTTCATTCGATGCCAAAAACACACAAAATGTTCAGCAACACTCAGGCCATTTCTCTGAGTCGAGTGAGTCGAAACGAGTCACTCTCACTTACGAGTCGACACTTGCTGAATCGAATGAGGGACGCTTAGTGCAATTGGAGTTACCTCACTCTATTGGACTAAAGGGTATCCCCCCATAAAATTACATCACGGAAAAAAAACACTGTAGAAAATTATCAATTGGGTATTTTCCCTTGACAATTTGGGTAGAAATAGTTTAGAGTGTTGTATTTTTATTGTTGTCAGTTTTTCGAAACTTGAAAGAAATGGCGTCACCTGAAAAGCAACGCCTCGAATTGATTTTGCGCAAGCACCTGGAAAATCCTCAACTCTCTTGTCGGGACATCGGAAAACAACTCGGAATCGTTCAGTCAACGGTGAGTCGTGAGATTAAACGTTACTACAAAACTCTAAGCATCGAACGGAAGAAGAAATGCGATCAGAATGGATGTTCTATTAGTGATCAGGATCACAAGCGTGTCGTGAAAGCGTTTAAGCGGAATCCCAATGCTTCGGTCAGGGATGTGGCCAAAAAGTTGAATCTGTCCAAGTCTTTCGTTCAGAGATCCAATGACCGGGAGGGACTGCATACGCACAAAGCGCAGAAGGCTCCAAATCGTGACGAACGGCAAAATACTGTGGGAGAGTCACAAGCCAGGAAACAGTACACCCAGATGCCGGCGAAGCCTCATGGTTTCGTCATGGATGATGAGACTTACGTCAAGGCGGATTTCCGGCAGGTTACTGTTCTTCACCGCCCAGCACAAATTTGATGTTCCGAAGGCAGTAAGGAAGAAAGGAAGCAGACACTTTGAAAGTTTGCCAAGAAATACATGATTTGGCAAGCAATTTGCTCATTTGGCAAACGGAGTGCGCCGTTTGTGACTACCGGGACTGTAAACGGGGTGATCTACCTCAACGAGTGTCCACAGAAGCGTCTGCTTTCTCTATTGAAGCAACACGAGGGCCCTACGATCTTCTGACCTTGGACGGAAGGTTCACTTCCGTAACCAAGGACATGAGCCCCCCAACGCACCGGAGCTAAGGGCCGTCAAAAAAATTAGGCTATTATGAAGCAGGCACTACGGAAGCAGCCCAAGGAGGTCAAATCTGAGGAAGAAATAAAAAAAAAGTGGGTTTCCGTTCAGAAGAAGCTGCAGCTAGATGTTGTACAGAACCTAATGAGTGGAGTTAACCGTAAGGTGCGAGCGTACGGTTATGGTATTGAAATTGAATGCAATAGAAGCTTACTTAAGGTTAAAAAAAAATGAAAAAAAAAAAAATTAAGTCGTATAATAGAAAAAAAATCAACGAATTCAGTTTTTTTTTCTACTGACATAATGTTTATTGTTCGAAAAACGTCAATGAATATTGGAGAAGGAGCCCTGGTCAGCCGTACGACGCAACTTTTCACGATGCTCTCACAAGAGCGCTGGACGGCACTGACAGCATCTTCCGGATACAATTCCGGATCCTCGTGGTCAACAGCTTCGTATCCTTGGCCCGCCAATTATTTTTGTACACTAGGGAGGGAGCCGAAAAAATCTTCAATGGGACTGCACTAGGGCAAGTTGGTCGGGTTCCTTTCTTCCGGCACGTACGGTATCTTTTGCTGCTCAAGATACCCCAGCGTCGTCTTGGCGTAATGGGAAGACGCCTTGTCCGGCCAGAAGACGTACTTTCTATCCGCATGATGCTCATTTAAAAACGGCACAAGAATTTTCTCAAGAAACTCCTCCCGGTACAATTGTTAAATGATGGCCAGACCGCTCGGCTTGAACCACGGCTTTGAAATCCCTCTGTCCGATGGGAGTAGTGATATTTTCGGCCGGCATCACGCAAACTCGTTCCGTCCTTGTTGTCGAACAGCTTTTGCAACGCTGCCTTCTTCTTCTTCGTCAATATCTTCGCCTGACAGCCGCTACCGGCCTTCCGCTCCATGCTCAGGGATGCCAGGATTCGGTAAACTAGTACAGGGGCACGTTTTCGTCTCGAAAGTGGTCTATCGTAAACTTTTTTACAGGATGACCATGACCGTAAAACCATACAACACGTTGGCAAAGTGCTTGCTGTTTCGACGCCATCTTCGATTGAACTGACAGCACCCGAGTGAAAAGAAACATGCCACCCATTTCTAGGAAGTCCAGAGAGCAATTCTCCTGGAGAGAGAAAATTGTACGCTCTTTACTTTAATTACAGAAAGGTATTGGAAACATTCTCATTTTTTATTGAACACCCGTTGTAACCAATTAGTAAGCTTTTTTTATTGTCTGAAAGTTTGAAAAGGATCGGTCAACTAGGTTATTTTCTACAGCGTTTTATCCGTGATGCAATTTGATACAGGGCACCCTTTAGTGGTCTCAATTCATTCGCCTTGCTGAATAGGCCTAAATTAACTAAATTTATGGGGCATTTCTTTTCACAAGGTAGCGTTGTCGTTAGAATTGTTATCTAATGGTAGATTTGTTAATTGAAAAAGTTATCTCTAATGGATAATTTTGTCAGTAAAAATGTGATGGCATCGTATTTCTTTGGTAACTCAAGCACGACTCGTGAGCTATTTCCGAGTATTTCTGGAGATGAAAAAAGGGTGTAGGGTACATAAGCCAAATGGCCCATTGTTGGTCCAACGTGCGTAAACAGTTGAATTTATCTTTGTTCACTACGTTATTGATTTAACAGACCATTTGGTACGGTACTTCAGTTCAAAAGCTACAAAATGATATCTATCTTAAAGTGCGAAAGTGCATCGTACTCAATAGTCAATGTCTTTTCGACCAAACCGAATTAGTAGGCCAAGTTTGAAAATAAGTATGGAATATTGATCTTTTGTCAACATATTTTACTCTTTTACTTTTAAATTATTACTCTTCAATTATATTGCTTATTGTACAAATAGAAAGGCGGATGAATTTGGAATACATCTGTAGCCCAAAAACCGGTGCTCAATAGGCAAAGAATCGGGTCAGAAACCCTATTTCTGAACTTTATCATTTTTAAAATCTGTATCCACATTAATCCGGACACCTTCAAATCATTGTATCTTTTGAAATATTGCACGTAGGAATGACAAATTTCATTGTGGTACAGCTGAGAGTTTATGATAAAAAGACTATGATTGATGTTTACTATGACTATAAAGACTATGATTGATAAGTGCGCGAGCGAATTTTGTACGGGCGTACGGCAAATCCTGACTTGTCAATACGGGCCCTTGCAAAAACATTGGATTTGCCTAATTTGCCACGATGTGCTCAAATCATTTTCGGAACGTTTGACGGTTGAGAGGAAACCGAGAAGTGACAAAAACATTGGACGCGCTGATCCTGTCATGGACCGAAAGGTGAAAAGGATATTAACAAAAAAACCCAAATCGCTCCATTCGAACGGTGGCTCGTAAAATATGGATGTCGCCTGGTTTTGTCCAAAAATCAAAACAACGTTTGGAACTTAAGTCGTATAAAGTAAAAACAGTTCCAAAACGCAACGACAAACAGAACTTGGCAGCAAAATCACGGGCTCGACGTTTGTACTGCGAATATTTGACGAAGTTTTCATGCGTTGTTATGGACTATGAAAATTATGTCCTGGAGGATTTCAAGCAGCTTTCAGGGCTGACTTTTTACTCTGCTATGGCCAGAAACGCTACAGCTGAGCATTTCAGACCGAAGAAGGCATCGAAATTTCCCAAAAAATACCTTGTGTGGCAAGCAATTTGCACGTGTGGCAAAAAGAGTAAATCTTTCGTCACTACAGGCACAATCAACAAGGAGATCTATCAGAAAGAGTGACTGCAGAAGCGATTGCTACCCTTCATCAAAAGTCAAAAGAAAACCTTTGTTCTGGGCCGATTTGGCATAATGACACTATGCTGAAACTGTGATGGAGTGGTACCAAGCAAATCAAGTGAAAATTGTACCAAAAACCTCAAAACCGCCAAATTGCCCAGAGCTACGACCAATCGACAGATATTGGGCTCTGATGAAGCGGAAGCTTTCTGAAAAGAAACAAGGAATCAAAGACATCGAACACTTCCGGCAAATTTGGACAAAGGCGGCTTCTACAGTTTCTGAAGAGTCTGTACAAACCCTAATGGACGGAGTTAAGCGCAACGACGGAAATATAATGCGAAATTTATGTTTTATTCATGTTTTGAGGTGTCCGGATTATTGCGAATACGGACCTTAAATGGGTAAACTAGTTTCGCTTCTGTTGACTATTAAGATTAGGATGTTACTGTTGAATTATCTCCAAGACTGTCTAGCAGCCATATCGGACAGCTCAATGAACCGGATAATGGGACCACCAACGCAACAACAACAACAACTTTCTGCGCGCCGTCTAACCGCAGAAAACGATTGGTCGCCGTGTCACTTTTGATTTAGTCGCACTTCCTGTGGTTGATTTCACTTTCCGTGCTCTGATGAGATGCTGCTCGAATTGCAAAAAACCATATTGCTTGTGGTACTCGATAAAAGCACTTTAGTTGATTAAGTTACGAAAAATGTGTCAACTTCAGTTATTTGAGAGAACTTAGCAATAGATTTCCAGGATTTGAACAAATCTCTGCAGATTTACAATTAAATCGCAGATGGAAAAATATTTCAGTTCAACAAATACTCATAGTCAAACAGTTTCCCAAAACTCTGGCACAATTTATTGTCGCCTAAGTTCACGTTCACGTTGTGCATGAAAATCGGATTGTAAACCGTACACCACACCAAGTTGGATGATAAATGATACTATTACGAGGTTTGTTTTGGTTCCTGCATTTGCCGTCCCGGGTCCTCGGTGCGTTCGGTGCTGCGAGGTTGTTGATGGAGTTTTAGCACATTTGCTGCACACTCCCCAACATGGGGATCAGATTTCACGGCAAGATTGTCTGTTGGTCACCACCCCCGTCTGACGCCCTCAAGGTATTGTGGCCACCCGAAACAATACCGGTCACAGTATAATCACAAATAGCATTTCACATCTTAAAATGTCTCTCTTTCCACCGAAAATGACGCAATGAAATTGAGATGAGCTTTTATGCTTTTTAAGATGACATTTCGTATTCTTTAGTTGCAGAACTCAACAATTGAATCATGCTATCTTTCAATCTGGGTCAGTCTTTTGAAAACGTCTCATACCTACTCACGCTGCGACAAAGTAATGATCTCATGAGAATCGTAAAGTTTCGCGTTTGGTTGCCTGTTTTCCGGGAAAGGAAGTAACACACACTCGAAGACAAGATCGTAAAATTACAATCGTCCGATTATCGATCATCATCGATTTAATAAAAGCAGTTTTTTTTTCATCTCGTCTGATTCATTTTTTTTTTGGTTCGACGGGTAAACCAGATTTGTACTTTTGTTCCTGGTATACTAAAAGGAGCGTCTCAACAGTTTTCAATGCCATCGTGATCATCAATTAAAATGTAAATTGTGCATCGAATAGTTCTACGCATTTCTGGCCCGAGGAAGGCTGTGGCAACGCCACCCATGTGCAATAGACTAATGCCGTCAAATCGAATGCAGCCAAACAAAAAGATGATAACATTTTAATTGGGAAACTTGCCGACCGGATACCTGTCTATCAACTGTCTATGTCCATACTCCAATCATCATACCGTTGTCCGTTGCCTATGAGCAGCGAGAAACGAGAGTGGATCTGTCGACGTTTGAATGAGCATTTTTTCCCCCTATATTAGAAACCTTGGGTAAATGGGGGGGTCGGTCGGGGGAAAATTTATGAGGAAGACTATTGCACTTTATTGAGTTTAAAATGATGCACATGCATGCATCAACTGTCAACACGACTAGCTACGGGTAGTAGTAAATGCTACCTTGGAATTGTCAGCAGAGAAAATGGTAATTACGAGTTCAGATAAGTTGTGACATGTTTGATGTTTTGTGCAACGATGAATAGCTTATTGATTTGGATGGTTCAGTTTCATAACTTCCACCACTGAATGATGATACCAGTTTCGTTCCAATATCCAAATTGATATGGTTGCTCAGTCGACAATCTTAAAAAATATTCGATAGTTTTCTGACCAAGGGTACTACCTTCATTTGTGTGATCTTGCTTTCAGTTCGTGATTTTGATTGCATTTGACATTTCGCAAAAACGTTCCAAATAAAATACCAGACTAAATTATACAGGGTGCGGCAGAAAGTAATGCGAAAATGTTCAAACTTGAGTATTGGGTTAATTCGTGTAGCTAGTGACTAATTTCTGTCGAAAGTGTATTTGTTTATGTTTACTTTCAAGTGCTGCATCCAAACATTCTATTTGTTTTATTGCAAATTCGTCAAAATGTTCGTGAAAGAAGTGATCACCAATTTGTTGCTCGCCCAGAAGAAGCCAAAAGAGATTGCCAAGATGGTAGGGGGCCATTTGGCTACAGTTTACCGCATCAAAAAGCCCCTGCAGGATGGTCCTAAGCAGCGGAAGCCGGGAAGCGGACGTCCGTGCTTTGCACGCACGCCGAACGTGATCAAATCGGTCCGTGCAAAAATTGCTCGCAACCCGGTGCGTTCCATAAGAAAACTTGCAAAGGAAGCCAATATTTCGGAGAAATCCATGCGGAGAATCATCAAAGAAAACCTGCATGCATCTTCCAGAGCCAGAGTAAAACGCCACTTGATTACAGACCGGGTCAAGGAACTACGAGTGACTCGTTCCAAGAGATTGCTTTCTTTGTAGAAGAAGGAAAAAATGATAATCCTGTTCTCCGACGAAAAGCTTTTCAGCATCGATGCTGTGGCCAACAGCCGCACGGACCGGTTCATTTCACCGCAGAAAATGGTGAACGTTCCGGAAAAAGTGAAATTCAAATTTCAAACCAAACATCCGGCTGGTGTCATGATGTTTGGCTTGGTGACGTCCAACGGTTTGAAAGTGCCGCCTGTTTTATTTGATGCTGGAGTTAAAATCAATACCGAAGTGTATATCGGTATTTTAAAAGACCAAGTGCTTCCCTGGATGAAGGCCAACTTCTCCGAGGAGCAAAACGTTGTCCTACAGCAGGATGGAGCGCCGTTTCACACATCCAATCGAACCCAACAATGGTTGAACGATAACATGAAGTTTTGGCCGAAGGATTTGTGGCCCCCTAGCAGTCCAGATCTTAATCCGTTGGATTATTCGATTTGTTCATCTGTTGAAGCACGAGCCTGCAAAACATCACACCCTAGTGTGAACAGTGATAACACGCACATGGCAGTCAATGTCGGAGAACTACGTCCGAAAGGCATGCTCTGGCTTCCGGCGTCGGCTCGAGGATGTAATTAATAAAAATGGAGGACACATTAAATAAATTTGTTTAAAAGGACTTAACAAAAATAACTGCACTCGAAAATGTTGATATTATTGCTTGAATTAGTTGAAAATGGAATTTGAAAGAAATAGAACAAATTTTCGCATTATTTTCTGCCGCACCCTGTATGATACTGAAAGTAAAGTTGCTGAATATACTCAAATTCTTTTTTTTAAAGAAATTTTTGAGTATATGAAATTAAAAAAAAAATTGTTTAAGAAATGTATTTAGTAAAACAAGAGCATATTTTTTACATATGTTCGATATTGTCATACCGATTGTGCTGAATTCAATTTGGAATGCAAGAATAATTTGTTTCGCAACGCGCAACGCGAAAGCATTACGGCCATAATATTGTAAATATGACCATTAAAGCCGAAAAATTCGTGAAAAAATGAACGAAATAACATTAGCACCATCCGGTGTTTTAGTGTTGAATTTTGACAGATATTTGTTTTGCGTTTGAGTCAGTTGCGACCAGTTGTGAAGATGTAGCTTCATTCAAAAAGTGACGAAACAGATCCTACCCTGATGCAGGCATCTTGCAATGAATTCAGGCGAAAAATATTCCAATCACATACCATAGTGGAATGATTCTTGAAAATAAGGCGTTTTTCGTGAATAGCTCGACTTAAAAGTAAATGGTCCACAATAATACCAACATAATGAAACGAAAAGTTGCGAAAGAGATTGTCCAAAACTGAAATCAGGATAGTCTGCCTTTTAATTCCGAAAATATTGTAAAAAAAACATGCTGGTCTGGTTTCGCTCAGTGCAGTGCTCCAGCAAATATCTTTGAAGATGAATGATATGTGTAGAATTATATTAATAAAAATTATAAGGACTTTAACATCTAGTTTTGTTTTGTACATCCGTTAGATTTCCTGAGATTTCTGGTCATGATTTCTTCAATACCTATGAATTCAAACGCTAACTAACGGCGATTTTATGGTTTTTTTTAGGAATGAGTTGTGTTAAAATATTTTCGTTGCAAACGTGTGTAATTTCTGCAAAATAAAACGAAGTTTATGTTTCTAATTTAATCCTCGGATCGTCAGTATCTACCATGATTTTTTCTTACTGTGTATAAGCATTTCATAGACAAAACATTTATCTTCAAACTACGCCATAGACAAAACATTTATCTTAAAACTTTGTCCATAATATTCTCTTGCATAAACTCAGATTAACTTCTTGTTCATAATGTGGCACTAAGAGTAACTGAAGCATCCCCCATTCTTGACTAAGAAGGGGTTCAAACTTCTATTAGAACATGCTGCCTAATCGAGAAATACACATTTTGTGTTTCAGTTGCCTGGATAATTCTCATGTTTGGTTGAAATTTCTGTTTCATTTGTATGAGAGACCCCAGATTCTCAGAGAGGGGAGGGGTATCGAACCACCATAGAAATAAATCCTCCCTCCGAAAACCCCCACATGCCAAATTAGGTTCCATTTGCTATATTAGTGCTCGAGTTATGCAGAAATTTGAGTTTAATTTTTGTACGAGCTCCCATCCCCTTTTCAAAGAGTAAAGGTGACTCGAACCACCAAAAAAAGAATCCTGCCTCCAAAAACCCCTAGATGCCAAATTTGGTTCCATTTGCTTGATTAGCTCTCGAGTTATACAGAAATGTGTGTTTTATTTGAATGGGAACCCCCCTTTCAGACAGGGGAGAAGTCTCGAATCATCATAATTCTCCGACCCCAAAAACCCCTGAGCACCAATTTTCATAACAGTAGGAATAATATCATGGTTGGAGTAAACGAGTGTTTCATTTATATGAGACCCTCCCCCCCCTCCCTACCAGAGAGAAGAGGGGTCGCGAACCACCGTTGAAACATTTATTTCCTTCAAAATCTCCAAATGCGAAATTTTATTCCATTTGCTTTATTAATTTTCGAGTTATGCAGAAATTTTAGATTCATTTGTATGAGAGCCCCCCTTCTAGAGAAGGGAGTGGATTCGAACCACCATAGAAACATTTGCCTCCAGAAAACCCCACATGCCAAATTTGGTTCCATTTGCTCGATTAGTTCTTGAGTTACGCCGAAATTTGTGTTTCATTTGTATGAAAACCGCCCTCTCTCCTTTCAGAGAAAGGAGGAGTCGCTAACTATCATAAGAACCTTCCCCAACCCCGGAAATCCCTCCATACAAAATTTCACGCCGATCGATTCAGTACTTTTCGAGTCTTTAAGGTTCCGACAGATTTAAAAATAGGTTTCTACCAGATTGAACACCGATGATTATGAAAAGCAATTTATTGCCTATAATAGTATATCTGTCCCATCTGGATACACAGCCAGTGGAGAAAAACGCTGTTGAAAATTTATTTCTCTGTAGGCTGTTATGGATGGGACACCCTAGTTTTGGTATTTAAACTATATTTTCTGAACACAAAAGGAAACATCGGTGATGAACAATAGATTTCAACGGATCAGTTATGCTTTTGTTTTATTGTCACGTATAACGTGTATGGTAATCCAGAGAACTAGTAGCTGTAGGTCAACAAAAGTGTTTTCGAAAACCTGGATTTAGTACACAGTAAAAACTCGAGAATGTTCGTAGAATATAAATTTAATATAACTTGTTTTGATATAACAGGTAGTTTTATAGAAAAAAAAAAGAATTTTTCGAACAAAGTTCAGACTTCGTCGTGATCGGTTCAGTAGAAGTAGTGTTCCGTTTTTGAGTCATTTTTCCGCACTCCTCCGAGTATTCAGCGAGTGAAATTATCACCCAGTTCCCCGCGGCCCTGTACGCGATCATTTAGTGCACTCAAAAAAATCGTCACGTTGTTTCCACGTGAAACGCACGTAATTTTCGTCCACTGCCAAAACCAGTAATAAACACGTGGAATTCACGTAAGAGCTACGTAATTTCCACGTAAATCCACATTCTACGTGAAAATCACATAATTGTTACGTGGTTTTTCACGTACAATTCACTGGCACGTAATGTTCACCTGTTTTTACTGAAGAAGATTTGGTTACATGTTCAGGTGAAAATTACGTGAAATTTCACGTGAAAATAACGTGTCGATTTTTTTGTGTGATAATAGTGTTGAAAAAGTGTAGTGAAACCAACGGGAAAAAGGCATTTCGTTCCGCCTCAAATCCCACGCGAAATAGACGCCTTGCGAAAATAAACGCTAACCGCGGCCATCGCGTTTAATGGTCTATTGCGTGCTAGCATTGTGCGAAAGCGCTTGAACAGAAGAAAGCACTTGAATCAAAATGCCACCTAGTGATCAGTCTCCTCACCACAGCAGCGCCACCTGGATCTGAGTGTCGATTACTGCAGCGCTACCCGGCCCTGAGTATCGGCCATACTGCAGCGCCACCTACGTCTGAGTATGGGTATTACTGAAGCGCCACCTGCCTGTCAACGTCAGAACTAGTTTTTATACTGGGTTTCAGCAAGTGATGAAGTGTGAAAAGGTTACGGATACCGATTTGATTTTTCGTACTGTGTACCTTGAGAGACTATCTAATTTTGCTATGTAAGCGCTACTACCGGACCAAATCGACGATTAAAGTTTGAAATTTATATCAGGAGGTATAAAAAGAAGCAGTTTTGTTTACCTTCAGCAATAGATGTACATTTTCGAAGCATTTTTTGTGGTTTTGGTATAGAAAGTTTCTCAGAACTTGGATCTACTGCTACCTGTTTTGTGTAACAACAACTACATCAAATATAATGTAATCTTATTATGAATTATACAGTTCCAAATCTTCTTAACGGCAGCCTATCAAGTCTTCCTTAATGCAGCATAAATTCCGCTTTTGGCGCAATATACGGCTGCTTTACTGTAACGCTATAATAATGCTTCATTAATGCTATTTTGCATTCGAAATGTTACATGATACAAGCATTTAAATAGCATTTGCAATTCAACTTTACAACAGATGGCACTCAAGATGCTGATTTAATGCTAATATAATGCTTGCAGCATCTGAAATGCAGATTTAGGGTTTATTTACTGCATATACTAATGCTTATTTGTAACCTAGGCAGGTACGATTAACCAACAAGTTTACTACCATTTATCCATCAATCCATCAATCAAACGAGTTCTGTGTTGTTTTGGCATGATTTGGCGTCTTGCCATTGTGGTGAAGCGGCTAAGGAGTGGTATCAAGGAAACAACCTCAAAATTGTATCAAAGGATCTGTAATCACCCCAGAACTTTGTCCAATTGAAAGATATTGGGCAATTGTAAAGCGAAAACTTGGGAAATCAAAAGGAGAGGCAAATAATAAGAAAAAATTCGCTAAAAAATGGGAAAATGTTTCCAAAAAGGTGACTGAGGACACTGTACAGAACTTAATGGATGGTATCAAACGTTGAGTTTGAGCATACGGATATATCAAGTCCGAATAATAATATTTTATTGTAAATGAGTTATATATTAACCCTTTCTTGTAATGAGTTTTAATATGTTTTTCGCAACTAGAATGATCTCACAAATTTCACTGCTAAAGAATTTCCACCAACGGTTTATGAAAATCGTTTTACTTAACGCGCGAAGACGCATTTTTTTCTATTTTTGAATATATGTTTGAAAAAAAAGAGGGTTCTGCTCGCTAAGATAAACTCAACTATGTTTACTTAACTATGCTAAATCAAACCCTTTGAACGCGACGCCTCTGTTTGTCCCAATTCACATCTATAAAGTGTGCTGAATGCAGAAACGGATGTATTCCAAACACGAATTCAACTCAAAGTTACGTATTTTATTTATATAGATATATGATATATGAACTGTCATATTTTGAAACGTTCCAAATAGAAAAACCAATGTATATTAAAATCTCTTTCTTTTGATAGCTCGCTGTTGAATAATATTATGGTGTAAATGAGTTACAGATTAACCCTTTGTCGCGATGATTTTTTTCGGATTTAGAAATAAATACACGCAAAAAAAAGTTGCAGTAAAAACTACCATTTCAAGGGTTAAATTAAGCGCAATCACCAACAATTTTCAGCTGATAATAAATGCGTTTGATTTTACCATGCCTGCGATAAGATCAACCATGTTGCGGTTGATATCAATATGAGGTCTGTCAAATATACCACAAACGTTTTACCATAAACGTAGTTAATATGACTGAAATTTCATGGTAGTTTTAAAGATAGGCGTAGTCGGGTAATATGGTAGTTTTTACAACAAGATTTTTTTCTGTGTAGAATTAATGTGTTTTTCTTTGGCTAGATTTAGCTGTGCACTACCTTAATCATTAAAACAGTGAAATCATTACGTGTGAAATATTCCAAATAACTAGTGTAACCCACGAAGAGCTTAAAAATATGGCATTCAGTATGAATTGGTTTGTGAAAACTACGTTTGCAGTTTTATACGTTATTATTAGCCGAATTCGCTTCGGTTTTTTTTTGCACCGATATTTAAGGATGGTCAATATTGGGTTAAAAAGGGAAATAGTCAACTTTGACGCCAGCTGTAGTCCAAACCACTTGATGGAAACAGTTCAAATACTTTTCTAGACCGTATTAAAAATTTAATTATGATATCTAAATTTTTCACATATATACGAATTTTTGAAATTGGTATATCCAAAATAGACTTTTTTCACATATGTTATGAAAACATCAAATTTATAAATCTTATCAATATGAAATTTCGGTCACATAAGGTTTATACATTGGTTATAGTATTGTCAAATAAACTCATCATAAATATTTGCAGAAAGTTTTTAGTAATAACTTATAGGCCACAATGAAAGCCTGTTATACTGATAGATATATTAGATATGAATATTCCTTAAGATCATCTTAAACAAAAACAAATGACGTATAACTGTTTGACAAGTACAATCATAGTCTATGCAACGGGAATCGAGAAATTTTCCTTAACAAAAAATTACTGGATAAAACCAGGGCTCGAACCCAGCCCCATCCAGCATGGCATTCAAATATAATGCATATTTATCGAAAGTAACCTTTGTGCGCAGACTATTCTTGGTTGAGAAATTAATGAAGATTAGTGAGGTGTCTAAATTCCATAGAAAGTATAGAGAAGGTACAAACTTGTTCTAGCTTGATATGTTCAACGTAACGATATTTCGAAAAAAGCAATCTTATTTTTAATTAAGAAATAAATAAATTCATTGAATCGGCTTATTGAAATTCAATTCCATTTGAAAGTACACAAAAGAAAAAATGTTTTCCTCAAATGACACAATACTTGATTTCACGGTAGGTCAAGTCGCAAAATTTCACAGATCAAAAGTACTGTTCCTTTGATCGTGCCTGGTAAACATTTGCACTTCCCGATAGGAATCCAGTAAACACTCGAGGAACTCACTTACTATGACGGGAAACATACACACTAAAAAAGCAAAACAAATTTCCAATCACTCGTCGCTGGCACCTCATCATCCACTGGTCAACATCGCACCGGAAAAAAACGTCATAATACACCTTCTCCCGCCCGCACATCTATGCAGTCCAGGTATGTGCAGCCAATCAACAAGAGATTCGATTCAAATAAATTTCACTGTTTACACAACGCCGAGTTCCATGCACACATAGTTGTTGGTGGTTGGTAAGTCCGCATATCTGATATCACATGCACGCATCCGTATCCACCAGGTGAGGTGGGCTAATTTGCAAATATATCTGAACGAAAACACGCCCGCCAGAAATAGGATACCGGAGAAGCAAACGTTCAATTTCCGCCAGTTGTTTTTGTTTTTCTCGCGATACCTTCATTCAGGATTCGACCTTTTCTCCCACATGTAAAGTTTGACCTTTCACTTCATTTTTAATATCATGCTTTCTCAACATGCCTCAGTTCATCAGTTTGATAATTTCTTTCGTGTTGCCTACATTCACCATAATTTGTCAGCTTTCAAAATGCAAATCTCAAATCCTTCACTGCGGATGACATGGCATTGACCTGCCCGAAACAAAAACCCGAAAATCTCATTAGCTTTCTTTACACATTTTGTCAAACGATTGCGATGCTGTTGCTCTTCAGCACAGTTTGAATACACTCTCTTCGGCTTGTCAATCAACTACGAGTTAGCCGGCCTTATTTCCGAGCGTCGGATCGGCAAAACGAATTAGAACCGGTCCTCCCAGTTCGTCCCGTAACCGTCGTCCATCAAGCAACCACAAAGTCTATCTGTTCCGGAATTCCGTAAAGAGTTATCGCGCCAAAACCAATTACGGTCACGATCCAACCAAGCTGCTTCCTTCTCGAGTTCCGCACTTGTACTAAAAGAGGAGCAAATTACGTGGTGCTGTGGCCGCCCTCAGTACCATTATCTCGAGACAAGCGACGAGTGTATCTATCGAACACGCGCGCAACAACAAATAGTAACGACTTTTCCTCGCGCACTGGAAAACTCAACTGAACTGATGTGTTGATGTTGCTGGCTGATGGCGGTCCGTACCGTGCGAGTGAATCGTCGTGAGCGAGATCGGGCTTACCGAGCGAGCGAAGCAGGCGACGTCGCATCGCTGCGTATAGTAAAGTAAGCAGCAGCAACAAAAGCAACAGTGAGCAGGTTATAGACAGTAGGTCGGTGCTGGTTATCATGCATAGGGTGGCGTGCTTATTCGGTATGTGTTGAAAATAAGCAAAACAATATCGCTTAGTTTTCATCTTGTATTAATTGTTGACTTTCGAATGATTACAGCTCAGATTCAATTGTTGGCGTATTAGAACAAATCGCAATTTTACATTCGTTTTAGCATTCGTTAACTCTTTTAAATTTATCAAAAATTCTTTGTTTAAGGGAACGTCCATTAATTACGTCACGCAAAAATTGACTTTTTACATCTCCCCCTCCCCCCCTTGACACGTTTTTTGTATGGACCTTCATATTTTTTTGTATGAATCGTCACGTTTTACCAAACCCCCCTCCCCCCTTACTGCGTGACATAATTAATGGACCTTCCCTAAGATCTTTTACATAAAAAATCAGAGGTCAAAATTTTATAAAATTCAATACTTATACGTGCATCACTGAATTTGAAATCGGGTTAGGTGATGTGATGTTAGCCTCTTCATTCGGCCTATGTACTAAATATGTCATTAATTTAGCTATAAACGACAAATGAACGATGGCAACATGGCGATCAACATGTTCTTGAGCAATTGAGAACTTTTTCGTCACTTTAAGGTGATGTAACTGTTCGAAATTAATGATTTAACAAACTTTAAAGCTACTATGATTGCGTTAGTTGACAGATTTCTGCACGACCTTCAAATGTTCTAAAGAGTTCAAGAGTTCCAAATTAAGGATTCATACGGAAAATAAATTGTGATTTTGCGAGAAAACCGAAAGTTCAGGAGCAGATCAAGTTGTTGACAGATGAACGCGTCGAATGCCGGTAAGCTCAGATAGATACTCTTACGCGTATATGTGTGAGCGCATCATAAGCGTTGCCAGTTTATTTTCGATACAATCCTTACCCTTGCGATTCTTCAGGAACGGCCAGAGATGCCATATTTACAGACATGTCTGTAAATTTGCATACTTTTCATTTTAGTTGCAGACTTTTTTTAACGATGCAGACATTTTATTTATGTTGCAGACTTTTACAGACATTTGGAATATTGTTTAAATTTCAAATAAAGGTATCCTTTGAAATTCGGTACGAAATTTAGAACGTATGAGGATCTGAACAGTATAGTAGATACGGTAAAAATCTTTTTTGAAATATGTTTAAATAGCGTAAGTATAGTTCATTTTTAAAGTAGTAATCCGAAAGCGGTGGGCCACTTGGAGACATAATGGACCCGGAGATAAGCAGCGTATAGGCCTTTTCCGAGGATAAGATGGAAAAAACGTAGTTATACCAATACAAAATAGGAATCAATTCAACTAAAAATTTGGCTGAAAATTGAGGCAGTGACAGCAAGTTGCCATGTCATCAGCATTTAGACACTTTTGAACAATAACAATAACAATCGGCAGGCTGACAGTATGAAATGTGCGCTCATAAAAATATTTTGCAGAAAGAATAATTTACCCACTTTACTTTAAATGCATGTGATTATTATAAATCAAATATTATATAAATTAATAACACAGCGAATATTACTTTAAACAATTTTATTTGTTTGATTTGAATGAAATTTTGAATTGATTTGGAATTTTTTTAGGAATTGAAACAAATCGAAACCTTGTTTTAAATAAAAATTGAATATTTTGTTGATTCAAAGCAGAGTGATTTTCGATCCCATGCGTAAAAGATGGGGTTTATAAATGCAATTTTTTATCCATCCATCTATCGCCAAAAATACAGCAATCTTAACTGCTATTGTCACAATGAAAACTACTGTCAAACCGTTGGTAATATTGGTCCATTGCCATTAGGTCACAACAACAATCAAGTTTCAGAAAAATACAAATCATATTTGAGAAATTTACTGTTAAAAAGAGAAATTTACTGTTAAGAAGCAATCAACTCTATCTATCAACTAAACCATAAATACAAGCGTTAAAAAATATATACCTCCGCATCATAATTCGATTCAGCTCACAAATGAGGTACAGTTAGATAAGTCCAAAGTTGGCAGACTGAAATTCTGCGTAAAATACATAATACGCAAAATAACACTCAATACTCCATTAAATACACGTACACGAAATAGCAAAAAATATTTAAACAAAAATATATAATGCACTTAAAAAGTGGGAAGACCACTTAGCCCAAACAGTCATTTAGAGCTAAGTGGTCAGTTGGCATAATGCCGTTTGGTATAATGACTATTGAGCATAACACTCTTGCAATAAAACAGAATCCAAGCGGTCATTTGGCATAATGTCATTGGCATAGGCTTTTATCCATAATATTCAATCAATCGGTCAATTGATTTGAAATTGATCTGATTTTCTAGTATTTATGCCAAATTGTCATTATGCCAAATGTTTCTGATGAAATGTTAATTTACAGATTTTCACTCTAAATAATCTTTCTCAAACTGTTCGCTTATCAATGCCACATGGCAATTATGCCAACAGACTTTTATGCTACATGAATTTTGAATGTCCATGTTATGTCAACTGCCAATTGCCAAATTTCCGATATTCATACAAAATGGGTTTTATGCCAAATGACCGCAATGTTTTCATTTTCTTTGTTTTATGCCAAATGGTCATTATGCCAAACGACCTTTATGCCAAATTACCATTGATTATACAACATATTATGCCAAATGACTTTATGTTAAAGACTTTACGCCAAACGACTTTATGCCATATTGGCTAGCACCCCTTTTTAATACCGATACACAGATAAAAAGACACATTGAATTTTCTGCGTTCTCTAATGCACATAAAGGGAATGCTAGATTTGGCAGAACATAATGGGATATTTCATGTAAATTAAAACCAGCTAACGCCTGAATCAAGCCTGTTGCATGCAAGATAGCAAACATTGTTGTATGGCGCATGAAAAATTGCAAACAATTTCGTTGTTTACGCTTCCTTTGGCTTAGAATTCAACGAGGAGAAATTTTACGCGCTTGTTAAAACTGGTTATTTTTTCTGTGTAGATAAATCGAAGATACCCAGAAGGCGGAGCCTAGTGCAATTGAAGTACGATTGAAGTAGCCAAGTCAATCGTACTTCCCGTCCTAATACAATCGTACTTCAATGGCACTTCAGATGTTACAACCGGTGGACTTGAATTGTCAAAATAGCTAGCGGTACATTTCAAATTTTGGCAGTTGGTTGAAGGACACATGAAGTCCGCCTTTGAACTAGGACTGTACTAGGACTGTTTACTTCAAATGGACCTCAGAGTATGCGTTGAAAAATAATATTAGTATTATTAGTATGTTTATAAATAACTATCTTGTTTTATTATATTTATTTATTGAAATATGTTTTTATTCACAAAAACATATTTATATACAATTAATTATGCTTATAATTTTTCAATAATTTATATAAATCCATTTTCCGAATATGTTGGCCCCATCTTCCGGAACACAGTGCATCAGGATTGTACATTCCCGATTCATTCCACTCAGTGACTAAGTTGAATTATATTCCTTTCTCTTTTTCTCACACGGAAATGTTCCTCAATTTTCGTTAAAAGTGGATCTACTCGAAAAGTGAGTTGATCCACTTTTTACGAAAATTGAGTATCATTTCCTTGTGAGAAAAAGATAAATGAATGCAATTTTACTCAGTCACTGAGAACAATAGAACGGTAGTGTATGCGAGTTAGAAAACTTTTACTGTCGACCAGTGATGTCCGTATCCTCAGTGTGGCAGAGAGAGATTTTAATTTTTCCACACACTCTTGCTACCTCAACGAGAGCTCTTCTCTCTATTTTATATTCACCCCCGTGTTTGCATACGGGTAGCGAGTGGAAAAAAAAAAGTTTTTATTCACACTACACTCGATCGCTCTAGAGTGAGAAGAAGAGCTCTCAATTTCACAGAAGCGTGCACCCCAGTGAGCTCACTGGCGAGGGCTCTTCTGCTAATATACAGCAGTGATGGCAAATTCGCTTTGACGCTACATAACTAAGGAAGAAAGAATAATGTTTCTTCCCGCTCCCTTTTTTCGGACATTTTCTGCAACTCTGACGATGTTTTCACTTTCAATTGCACCAGTGAATCACAGGAAGAGCACTGGCGCGTCCTCGCACAAGTGTACGCGGCAGTGATCGCAGGCGAGAGCACGTGGGCGAAGACAGATGAGAGCACGTGAGAGCGGTCGTTTAAAAGCGAGAGTGGCATCACAGGCGCACACTCTCACTCTGTCTTTTTATCACTGAATAAAAGAGCACTTTGCTTTATCTGCGGTGAGTTAGGATTGTATCCTCTGTGAAGGTACAAATCTCACGCGCCGGCGTAACATTGTGTTGAGCAGAACCTGCGCCTGTCGGACACATTTAAGCAGCTCATTTCGATCGCCGTACAAATAATACTATTCGCGTTTGTACAACGGATGATATTCGTGCAGCTGAATCTCTGGAGGCAGCTGAGCGATGGCCTGAATGTTAGAATCCACTTCATGGCATTTTTTTTTTTCATTTCGTTCGCATCGAGAACCGAAATTCCGCAAGCGACAAGCAAGCAGATTGCGAGCGCCCGTTTTAGACGTTATTGCGTTATTATTGAAATTAAAAAAGAAGACAACATCTGACAACTGAGAAAATGACAATTGATCGATTTTCTAATAGCAAAGGAGAACGAATCCTATCTGGGTAGCTACAAAACAACAACAGGTTTCATTGTCGTGTGAAAGTCAATAGAAATCACTTTGGTTTTATTATGGCACCAATAGGTTTCATGTTTTATTTCGGTTTATGAGAACCTACACAGTTTGTTTACAACAATATTAAAAGCTTGTGTTCTAAAATTCCTTTTACTCCTATCAAAACTTTTCTTTCGAATTTATGAACCGTAAAATGCTAGAAAAATTAGTATTTTCCATTTAATTCCAACTACCTTTGCTTATCTTGCCAGATACGCGTATTTTGTCTACAATGTGCAGACTTCTTCAGTGTCTCGTACCAATAACTCGACTAAGTCGAGTCGAGTTATTAGTACGAGACACTGAAGAAGTCTGCACATTGTAGACGAAATACGCGTATCTGTCAAGATAAGCAAAGGTAGTTGAAATTAAATGGAAAATACCTATTTTTCTTCTTATTTCTAGTTACAGGTGAATACCTAAACAGCTCAAACCATCTAGGATTCGTAAAGTGCTGTTTTTAAATGCCATTTTAGGACTCGTTCATTTTATCTTATTATAGTCACTTGAAAAAGCATTTTAAAGTCATTTGGCTCCAGTAAATCCATTTAACGGCAAATTGGCATTGAAGATAGTCACCAAATGACCAAATAGTTTTATAGTAGTCATTGCAAAGATAAATTGTTTTTTTGGAAAAACTGTTGAGGTTTAAGAGATAATTGAAACGTGAAAAAATAAATGCATAAAATTTTCGATGTTATTCAAATGAACTGTAGATCGGAGACCGATTTCGGCATTCTTTTAGATTACCGTATTGAATTCCATAAATTTTCAGATTTCAAACTCATGATTAATTTATAGAATATGTTTCTTTTCATTGCGTTGTTGTAAACTAGCATAATGTCGGAGGCGCATTTTTTTCGACTTTTATTTTCAGAATATTCACCATAAAAAGAAATGGAGCATGATACGCTGTAAAGAAAACTCAATTTGTTTCGGATATTTTGCTATCAACTTTTTTCCAGGATATTATTTTTTGCTAAATGAATCAGAAGAGCAAAGAATCGAACAAAGAAGAACAACAAAAACCAACCACGATATCATCGTGAAGTTTGACAGCTGTGGTCATTTGGCCTTTGATGGCAGCCAATAGGTTTTATAAGGGTTCTCAAGTGGTTATAACATCATTCACTAGAACATTTTCAATATCTTTATGGTCTTATAAAGGTTTTATTAATTTGTTTTCACAACCTTCTATAAACTGGGCCAGATTGTACCCGATTCGGCTTTAAAGATGCACAAAGGAGGTGTTGGTGGGCAAAACAGTTTTGAATGTAGTTTCATCAACAAAGCCGGGAGGAGTGCTATACGGCTGGAATTAATATTAAAATTGTTACTTAGGTACTGGCCTATCAGAAACCTAAAGTGCAATGATCGATCCCCCCGAGAACATGAATCCCTCGTATACTGATCCGTTTTCCTGTAGAAGAAGATGCGTTTTGTTTTAGTGTGATGTAGGGAAACCAATAATTGCACTTAAGCCCTATTGAAAAGACCGTTTTGTATCGACTAATCAAAATAAATGTGTTTAGATATCTGTTTTATTTTGCATTCCATTCAATATTCAATTATAAACAATATGTTAATTATCATAGCATTCAGGCACCAGAAAATTTTCCATTCTACTTTTACAACACGAAGTTTGAAGTAAAGATTTTTGCCAATATTTTCTGCAGTTTTTTTTTTTTGCCCAACTTCAAAATAGGAACGAAAAAAAAGTGGCAACCCTGCTCACTCGTCGATGACTGCACCTGTTTGATTGAAACAAGCAAAGGATCGTGTGTTGCTATACAAAATTAGGGACAACTTTGTCTACTTAGGGTAGTAGAATACACACACTAACTCCCAACTCTTAAAACGAACTAGAATGTTATCATCTCGATGAGAAGCTTGACTGTTGAAAACAGTTCGGAAAAGTTTAGCTCACTGTAAAAAAACGGGGATTCCGGACAAAGATCAAAGCTACGAGTGAAATGTTACAACTACAAGCATCTTTCTCTCATTTGAGAGCTTTGTTGATTATAACTGTAGCAACTGTTCTGCCATTTTCAATCGATGTTCGTTTGCTTTATTATTGATTTTAAAACAACTGTTTGCTTAAACAAACCAATTGTTATGACGCCTCAGGCGTTGAGTGACTAACTGTGCGATCAAAACGAAAATGCTGATCGATTATAAAGCTATATGCTCTTTCAACCTTTTCTGCTTTCGTGATAATCGATGCATTTGGAGAAGAAGCTGAACCGTAGGTACAAAAAATTCCCAGGAAAACGTTTCCCAGAAAAATCTAAACCGATCGTCACACATTCGACGATCAAGAACATGACAAGCAACCGGCTTCAGCTGACAACTGCTATTGATGGCACTCGAGCTTGGCAGCTACTCGATCGGAGATTGACAATGTTCCATTCCAGCCAACTTTCTATCTACAAATCCATCAACGGTCGATCCAACTGATAGGCAGGTTGGCTTATTAATACGACAGGTGCATTGTTCGCGGCTAACGCAAATCTGTTCGTTCCGATAAAGTGTCATATTATTATGCGAGGCAAAGATAACGGACACATACGCAAGGAAAACAAAACGGTACGTCAAATCTGGTTTGGTTTCAAGAAGTCTCAGGCCAACAACAACAGCAGACACCGGAACCGGGTTAGCACGTGCTACGGTGATAAATGATGCGCACAAATTGCACGCATTCAATCAGTGAAGACTTCGAGAATCGAGAAACCCGGGCGGTAGCGTGGCCCTGGAATGTGGCAAGTAAATAAACTTGAAAGTGAAGTAGGTACCTACTGGTTGCTGCAGTGCGCGATTGTGCACATACTTATTATTGATACACTGTTTAACGTTGATGATGATGAGGCTTAAGAGTGAAAGAGTCATGTCCCCGCCGCCCGGTGGAATTTACGTGCCAGTTGGTTCGATGATTGGCAACTGCTTCGTAAATGGGGCACTTTGCATATGTTTCCTTCCCTGGTCAGATCCACTACGTGGCCCAAGTTGATATCCCGCAGTCAGAGATAGCAGCTTCTCTTCATCTCGGTAAATGATTGTAAATGAGCAATAAGGGGACACTACAGAGACTGATAATAGGGGACAATGAAAAAAATAGGCCCATTAGCAACGATAATGATGCAGATGAGAGCGATAAAGGGGTGTGCAATGTTCATATGTTCTTGTGCCATCCGAAAGCAGTAACAAGTTATATTCAATGGTAATAAAAATGTATCATTTTAATTAAAAAAGAAAACAGAAACGCAACTAGTTTCGTAGTGACCTACAACAGCCGACGAGAGCTCACGGAGTAGGCCGACGCTACCCAGCTAACTAGAAACAATGATTTTTGACACGTTGACAGGGCGGCAATGCATGCTTGCATACCATTTTAGCTTTTAGATCTAGGTGATGATATGTGGAGCATACTAAGTTTGTAGGAAGGAAGTAGCTATGGTTTGAAAGCAGTGCAGCCACAGCAACCGCCTCCGCCACCCTCGTTGCCGTCCAGTGCAAAGAGTGAGAGGTTTTCTATGTGACGGCACGGCAGAACTTGCATCTTTTAAAGGCCCTGGTGGCATGGAAAAAAAATGTCACGCAACACACCGCACGCTACTTTATTTCAACAGTGTGGTATTGAGAGTAGGGCAAAGCACTGCTGTGTAGCTAGGAAGAAGTCTGGCGAAGTTAAAATAATGTTTGTGATTTTTTAAGGGGGAATGGAAAAATTACACTAATGGAAACTTCCCAGAACAAAACAAATTAAAATCCAGAACGACTTGATTTTAGGAAATCGTTGACCAACGTTTGTTGCAGTGTGTCGAAGATTAGTTTGTAATTTAATACACGAAGTTATTATATTTTTTTAAAAATTTCTGTACTAGAAAATTCGCAGCGGCTGAGCACATCTCTAATTTTTACGGCCATTGAAATGAATGTTTAGCAGGTTTGTTCTATAGGGACGGGACGAAGTTTAAGCAGTTTATTCAGCACCTGGGACATTTGATGAAGCTGTATGTAATATATAATTAGAACTGCCAATATTTAGACGTTAATCCCTCTTCTTACTTCTGATCTATCGAGGTAGTTTGTTGTTGGTTTTGCCGTGTTGCCAGTAGTCACTGCTTTTTCACTTTTTTCGTTTGTGACAACTAGAACAAATGCGAAATAAAAGTTCCCTTTTGCAGTGGTTTATTATAAATCAGTTTGAAATGAAGTGCCAAGTGATAAATTGTGCCCGCAGTGACGTGTCACTTCCGAGTTTCCATATTCATCGGTTCCCGGTTCCAATCGTTCGTGAGTTAAGGCCTGCATTGCGAACGCAAGCGAGGAAAACATTCTCCTGCTCAAGCTTTCTCCCCACAGCAGAATTTGCAGCGTAAGCCTAAATGAAATTCAATGAAACCTAATAAATTAACGTTTAGTTTTATGCAACTTCATTTCCCGAACGGCAAAAGAAATGCCAATGGAACTTGGAATATTCAGATTACCATCACTCCGCCGGATGAAAAGTAGCAGGAAATGGAGGTGGTTAAGAACATTGATGTTGGTGAGAATAGTGGAAAAGGATATGCTGCATCAAATGGAGGATTTCCGGAATTTGAAATTTTTGAAAACATTGAACAGGTACCTATGCTGACAGAAGATACTACGTCACAGTCTACACACTACCAAAATCTCGTGTAAATTTCTGTCCCTGAGACCGACACATGCAAGCGTCCTTTAACGCATAAGAATGTGTTGAAAGAGATGAGAAAATAAATTCAACCGAACACATCTTTTGTCGAATTGCGTCTGTGTCAGTTTCAGGAGACATAATTTCACACGAACTCTTTCTTTACGTCCCCCGACTATTACGTTCCCCGACTATTTACAAACATGGATTAGGTCTCGTGTAAAATTCATAATTTCTAAGTGTGTAGTCTACTAGGTGAAATTTTTCGTTTAAGATGGTAAGTTACTAAGCTTAAAAGGTAATTTGCTAAATATTCGATGGGATGGAATGTTTTCAGCTTCTTTGAATCGCATCTTCTACTTTATGTCGATTCGTCGTTCGAGAAGTCGCTACGGCAATCTGGTTGCGTGAAAAAAGATGATTCGCATGTCATAGATTCGAACTAGTTGGTGATTGCTTGTAAAAAGATAATGGATTCGCTGCAAATCCGATTTGCATGTCAGGTTGGCTACGACAAGCTAATAAAAAGAGGCTTTACGCTCCCATCGACTAGAACACTGCTGCGTTGGATTGCAGACGTCCATTTTCCTCCTGGAAAGAACTTAAAGACAGTAACGTTATCGAAGTACATGGCTGCTGCTCATACTAATTTGACGACCAGGAACTGGTAGGAATGGCAGATTTTCTTTCCCAGCGTCGCAAGCAATCCAACGAGCAAAACACAACAGCATCAGATCGACAGATGGCAGTTGTCGACAACAGGTGCTGGACCGAGAAAAGCTGAATGCGCTCTTCTACGTTACGGGCTAGGTGTTGAAAAGTCTAGCGAATAAGGGTACTGTTTGCAAGCAATGTATCAAAATGACAGAGAGTCCAAAGGGTGCTCACTCCGACTATCAAAGCTTCACTTCAAACATCCACTTCCCATCCATCGATACCTTCATTTTTCTCAAAGCCATGGAAATCGCGTATCGCAGTTCCAAAAACTTCGAACAAGTATCAAAACAATGTGAACAGAAGCTAGCGAACATTTTCCACTGCTCAACCTTCAAAATGACACTGGTGCGACGTTACGTATCATTCTGGCAGAAGCGTAAGAAAAAGTTTGATAGCAGAAGTATGCTATAGTAGAAGCTGGAATGGTAAAGGGAGAATGCTTTATGATTTTTAGAATTTTTTATTTGTTCCAGAACTTAATTGAAATAATAAATGGGAAATACTAATCTGTTTAAATAATATTAAGAGCATTAAGTTTCATTTTCCGCCTTTTTTTTAATCCTTAAAGTACATCCACATTGTTTTCCTAAAGCTAGCAAAAAAAAATCATGATTTCCGTGAGTTATGAAAATCACAAGTTTGGTCATACTTTAAAATGATTAACGATTGAAATTAGGGTTCGCTCTTCCTAAAAATGATACAATCTGGAAAAATAAAGACCAAAAAAAAAGCTCAAAAGTACGTTTTTACCCTTCTTACATCAAGATCGCTTGAAAACTCGACTTTTTATCCGAGGCCCAGGGCCCACAGGGCCGAGTGTCATATACCATTCGACTCAGCTCGACGAACTGAGCACATGTCTGTGTGTATGTATGTATGTATGTATGTATGTGTGTGTGTGTGTGTGTGTGTGTGTGTGTGTGTGTGTGTGTGTGTGTGTGTTTGTTACAAATAATGTCACATCGGTTTCTCAGCCATCTGTGAACCGATTTCAGTTCTGTTGATGGAAGCTACAACATTCCCATAGAACGCTATTGATATTTTTTTTTCATTCGGACATTTCGTTACGAAGATATGAACGAAACAGTACTTGAAGGCCTATTATAATAGTAATCAAACAGTTTAGTCTCCGATTACATACTGAGCTATTTGTGTACCGATTTTAGTTTTGTTGGTGCCAAATCAAAGTTATTGTTATTCTTCCATTAGAATATTGAAAACAAGACTCACCATAACGTTCGGCATAGAATGCTCTATGAATGATTGAAAACGCACACTAGCGTTGATGTGTATGCTATACAGTATGTGAGCAGTACAACATCAAACGATTACGTCGATTGTAAACACGGTTCAGAATAGTATCATTCGTATAATTAAAAGTGAAATAGAGGGTTATTCCAAGAGTCGATGTGACTTTTGTCACTTGTTGAAGTGAGAAAAGTCACCTGCAGTAATGTGACTTTCCATTTGATATACCCTGAAGACGCATGTCACTACAGGTGACTTTGCTCACTTCACCAAGTGACAAAAGTCACTTCGACTCTCGGAATAACTCTCATAATTTGGAAAATGTGTTTAAGTCCTATTTCCTACTAACTGATAAAAACAGTCACCCCTGATTAAGCCGTTCCCTACCCTAACTATAAACATATGCGCGATTAAAGGGTGTCCACGATGAAATTGCCACACACAAAATTGATTCGCAAAATTCGAGTTTTCATCCGATTGCCATCAAATTTTCAGGGATTGAGAAATAACTATTAAACTTCATTTTACCATTTTACTCGTATTTTATTTACAGTCCATACGCAAATGCCCGCACCTTGGCCTTTGGCCTCCGGAGTGTTGGGAGGGTTGAACATACCACTTCAGCATGTCCTTGGAGTAGTGGCATGAGGCCAAATCCGGCCAGAAGATTGTTGGGACGTTGTGGGCCTTCAGAAGAGGAAGCAGCCGCTTCTGGAGGCACCCTTTTATGTACACCTGTCCGTTCATCGTGTCCTGGGTCACGAAAGGAGCACTCCGCTTCCCGCACGTGCAGATGGCTTGCCAAACCAGGAATTTCTTCGCAAATTTGGACATCTTCTGAGTGCGGACATGCTCCGGAACGCTGAACTTATCCTTGGCCGTGAAAAACAGGTTGCCGGGGATCTGTTTGAAGTCGGCCTTCACATATGTTTCGTCGTCCATGATGCAGCATTCAACTTTCGTCAGCATGTTGAGGTACAACTTCCTGGCACGGGTTTTGGCGGACTTGTTCCTGCTTCCTCGTCGCGATTAGGGGCCTTTTGTACCTTGAACGTTCGAAGCCCAGCCTTAGTTTCGGCCTTCTGGACAAAACTTCGGCTTAGGTGCAGCTTCTTAGCTACATCCCGAACGGAGGCGTTCGGATTTCGGTTGAAGGCCCCAACTACGCGGTTGTGATTTTTGGTGTTGTACGGAATACTTTTTCCTTCACTTCTGGGCTTCCGATCGGTGGTTCCTCGAACCGCTTAATCACTCGCGACACCGTGGAATCCGCGATTCCCAACGTTTTAGCGATGGAACGATGCGAGAGATCCTTGTTCTCGTGATGAATGCGCAAGATTTTATCACGCATGAGCTGTTCTTTCGACTCCATTTCCGCGAGTTTTGATCACAGGACTTTAAAACTTGGATGTAAATAATGCACTATGAACTAAATCCACCCAAATTTTCATTAAATTCTACCCAACGGTTAAAAAGTTAGAGCAATTTCATAGTGTGGCAATTTCATCGTGGACACCCTTTATCACGAGTTTATTCGTGTTACACGAATCCACACATTCGTGTGGAAAACATGTCTAGAAGCTCCTGAAACCGGTAGCAGTCCTAAATAGACCTTACCATTAGCTAGATTTTCAAATCGTCTGCGTATATGAATACGTACACTCTTAAAAATAATGAATATTACGAGTGATTTAATCCTTGTTGCCCGTATTTATTTTAAGACTTAAACATAAATATAACTCAATTGTGTGCTCCATTTGATGTATTGTTAAGCCCTGATTTGAAACCAATAATAATGAATTCTGTCACACTCAAAATTAAGTTCCCAATGCTAGATTTAATACAGCTTCTAGAATATATTTGGCAATCTTAAATCCAAATTTGTAAAGCGTTAAAAATATGTCACTTGACTGAATGGTAGGATTTAAAAGCCTGAAATTTACATTATCGTTGTCTTTGGTGCCAACATAACATCCGACATATTTTAAACGTAGTCGGTTCCACGCGTCACGACAGGACACAAGTCAAATTTGCTCTCTTCCGTGATAGACTTTAAAACGATTACTTCATGCTACATTAAGATCATAACAATTCAAACTTTGTACCGTAAAATGTAATGCTCGACCATTAAAGCTGCAGTGTTTAAAGTAAAATTTGGGAAGGATATAAGGAAATGAAAAGGAATATTTTCCAATTCATTTTTTTTTGTCAGTGAAACACGGTTACGCAGTGTAACAAATATTGTTCATTTGCATATAGTTTTCATTAATCTGAACATGACGACACTTTTTTGCATCCTCAAAGAAATGAAGGAACAAAATGAATCCCACAGGATACGATTTAGCTAATTTTTAGCATGACAATCCATGAGATTGTGGACCCTTTTTATTTATCAAATTTTATTAACCTATCTTGAATTTTTCTGACCGTTATTTGCACTTGAACAGGGGAATAAAAATTGGCCCCAAGAAACATTCAAGTTTCAATTTACAATAGCCGCATTTGGCAATTGTTATTTTCTGCGCCTCAACTTATTTTACGTCATGCTATGTAATTTATCATTTCGATTTTTCGTAGCCTTGTAATTCAAAGAACAGACGCAAATTTCTATCAAACAGGCCGCTCCTTTTATGTGCATCCAAGTAGACTTAAATTTACATGATTTTTTCTAAGTGTGTAGTTCGATCCTAGGTACAAAGCAGCATCGTTAAAGAACAGCGCAAATAGCAAGGGCCCCAGCTTACAACCTTGTGATACGCCTGAAATATTATTAAACGTACTAGAAACAGCTGAATCAAGCTTTACATTCAGTACATGACCCGTCAAGTAGTTTTCCAGCAAGTCGTTCTGGTGCCCCTAGACGGGATAGTTTACACAGAAGTTTTCTGTGATCAATGACGTCAAAAGCGGCCTTCAAGTCCGTATATACGGCATCCACCTGATGTTTAGCTTCAATCTGCGCAATACAGGTACGAGTGAAGTCCAGAAGATTCGTTGTTACAGAGCAGCCTGGCATAAATCCATGTTGATGGTTTGAAGTCTACTGTTTGGTACAGCCAAGAATGATATTACAAACGATTATTTCGAAAAGTTTCGATCCGGCAGCGGGACACTTCTGCTGCTCAAACGATTTGTTGAAGATATGGCCAAGAGGAGTCGCCAAGGAATGCAGCACGGCTACAAAAGATAACAGCCGGTACACCATCAGGCCCGGGCGAATACGAGCTTTTCAGTTTCCTTGAAGCAGCAATGGTTATGCCCGAAGTGACCAGGTCAAAAACATCCGCAGGTAAATTAGAAGCTACCACTTCAGTTTCTTGTTGAGAGCTGAGGCCGACGGAGAACACATGCGTGAAATGCTTGGCAAACAGTTCGCATGATTCTTCAGCTGAAGATGATTCTGATTTGTCTAGAAATACATTTGACGGGATGGAAGAGCATTTCCTCTTAGAATTCACAAAACTCCAGAAACTTTTTGAATTTCTACGAAAGCCAAATTGTACACGCATAACGTGTGATTTATACAGACTAGCATTCACTAGACGGTATGCGTCAGTTGCAAGTTAGAAAGCCTGTTGATTAGTGAAGAAACGTTGCTTCCGAAATAACCTCTATTAAGCGTTTCGGTCACGTTTCAACCTACGCAGTTTTGGGTTGTCCACGATGAAATTGCCACACTATGAAATTGCTCTAACTTTTTAACCGTTGAGTAGAATTTAATGAAAATTTGGGTGGATTTAGTTCATAGTGCATTATTTACATCCAAGTTTTAAAGTCCTGTGATCAAAACTCGCGGAAATGGAGTCGAAAGAACAGCTCATGCGTGATAAAATCTTGCGCATTCATCACGAGAACAAGGATCTCTCGCATCGTTCCATCGCTAAAACGTTGGGAATCGCGAATTCCACGGTGTCGCGAGTGATTAAGCGGTTCGAGGAACCACCGATCGGAAGCCCAGAAGTGAAGGAAAAAGTATTCCGTACAACACCAAAAATCACAACCGCGTAGTTGGGGCCTTCAACCGAAATCCGAACGCCTCCGTTCGGGATGTGGCTAAGAAGCTGCACCTAAGCCGAAGTTTTGTCCAGAAGGCCAAAACTAAGGCTGGGCTTCGAACGTTCAAGGTACAAAAGGCCCCTAATCGCGACGAGAAGCAGAACAAGTCCGCCAAAACCCGTGCCAGGAAGTTGTACCTCAACATGCTGACGAAAGTTGAATGCTGCATCATGGACGACGAAACATATGTGGAGGCCGACTTCAAACAGATCCCCGGCAACCTGTTTTTCACGACCAAGGATAAGTTCAGCGTTCCGGAGCATGTCCGCACTCAGAAGATGTCCAAATTTGCGAAGAAATTCCTGGTTTGGCAAGCCATCTGCACGTGCGGGAAGCGGAGTGCACCTTTTCGTTACCCAGGACACGATGAACGGACAGGTGTACATAAAAGAGTGCCTCCAGAAGCGGCTGCTTCCTCTCCTGAAGGCCCACAACGTCCCAACAATCTTCTGGCCGGATTTGGCCTCATGCCACTACTCCAAGGACGTGCTGAAGTGGTATGCGGACAATAAGGTCAATTTCATGCCGAAAATGTTCAACCCTCCCAACTCTCCGGAGCTCCGCCCCATCGAGAAGTACTGGGCGATTATGAAGCAGCACCTTCTTAAACAACCTAAGGTAGTGAAGACAGTCGAGGAACTGAAGAAAGTATGGGTTTACATGCAAAAAACGGTTGATTCACAGGTTGTGCAGAATCTTATGGCCGGGGTTAAGTCCAAGGTGCGGGCATTTGCGTATGGACTGTAAATAAAATACGAGTAAAATGGTAAAATGAAGTTTAATAGTTATTTCTCAATCCCTGAAAATTTGATGGCAATCGGATGAAAACTAGAATTTTGCGAATCAATTTTGTGTGTGGCAATTTCATCGTGGACACCCTTTATGGTGGCCTAACAGGTGACCGAATCCTAGGGAGGTTTTCATTGAGCCATCTGCACAAGATGTCACTGAAGCGCTCTGTCATATCGTCAACATCCTGTATATTGAGCAGTTCTTTCCATTCCATATTGGACAGGTATTCAGTTAGTGAATCGATATCAAGTCGGCGGTCGTTCAAAGGACTTGCTTCACATCGTGTAGGAACAGTAGCTTGCATGCGAGGAATAGGCACGGAAATATCCAATGGAGGGTCGGTCAGCAAAGGGACATCAGCTGTTTACACGTTGATAACATTCTTAGAAGAAAAGTACACCAGGTCAAGCACTCCATCAAGATAGTTGCGATTTTGATTAGCTTGAGACATATTCAGAAAGTCGAGAGTAGGGTTGTCATAGCGAAGCCCATCGTCTCCTCTCATCCAGGATAGTCGTGGCTGATTGTAATCTCCAAAAACCACAACCAAATCATTGGGGAATCCTTTGTTACTAAGCTCTTGAGTGGAAGCAACATGTGTCTCAATTGTCTATACATCCTGGCTACGCTTTCGCTACGGAATGTAGACAGCCAGTAACAGAAGTTTTTGGCCCTTAATAGTACACGAAACGCATACTTGCTCGAAATTTTGTCCATTAATCAATTCAATCATCGAGCTAGGGTACTTTTGGGCAACAGCAACCAGAACACCCCCTAACAAAGTCTTATTGCTATTCTTTGCACTACGGTCACAACGGTATACATTATAAACGGTACCAAAAAACCTGGAGAGAGTCGATGAAGTCAGCTAGACCCGTCTCAGTGAAGATGATGATATCATAATTGCAGTCGTTGGTGACGAGAAACAGTTCATCAGTGTTTGTTCTTATACCACGTACAATCTGGGAAAAAATCCAGACTTCATTGACCTCACTTGAATTTGTACGATTCCAACTGGCGAACGAAGAACTTGGAGCGGTAATTACATCAGCGGTTGAATTGTTCGGAGAGAAAGTGTACTTGCCATTAATGGTGGGTTGGAATGATTTTACGTATAAAATTCTCATGGAAAAAAGTGAGCGGTGGTCGAATTTCCGTCAGTGAACACATTACAACGTTATGCTGTTAACTTTTGGTTTGATTTTGAAATGGTTTGTAACTATCGGAGAGGCAATAATTCCCGGAAGTACACCGTGATTTCCGGATCAGGTTTGCATGAATGCCTCCAAAGAGTGTAAACCGGAGAGATGTCTTAAGCACAAGCCGCAAGAAAATTGAATTGTAGTTGACAGATGATCTACAACAAGCTCTGCGAATCACACCCGAAGGTTCCTGCTCTCAGAAGCGGAAGAAGCATCGTTTTTAGGACCATCTCTCTTCTTTGTCCCCACTACCGACTTTCCCGTTGGAAAAGATAATCTTCGGGAAATTGCTCGGATCTATACGAAACGTCCAAGCTTTCGTCGACAACCGCTTCGGGACTGGGTGGTTCGATTCCTCCGCGATCATAATGAGCTAACACGTGAAACAGCCAGGGAATACACGAACAACTTGATGGTTTCGCTCGACGAAGTTCCTGCTTCAAACATATTGAACTATGTACTTTGAGACGAATTTGTCGAACGATCCAGGGAAGGAGCTTGTCAAACGTAAGCGTGGTTTGAAATACTTTGAAAACCTGAGGAACTACAGCAAGTTGGCAACATCCTTGATGGTTTGGGGCTGTTGCCATCATTCGTGGTGTTTAAGGAAGTGCCTATAAGGGGTTCTTGGATGTTTAATGAGCCTAGATTTACCTCTGAAGCGCTTCTGGCTTGTTCGACGAGGAGATGTTTGAAGATTGGGTAAAAGGTTGTGCTGATCGGAGACAATCTTTCCTCACATTTGAGTCCGAAGGTTGTTGAAATTTTTCTTCAAAAGGGCATAAGATTCATCTGCTTGCCATCGAATGCATTCCATTTGACAGAACCGTTGGACGTCTCGTACATCGGACCAATGCAGCGAGAGTGGCGAAAGATTTTGGGACGTTGGCAGGCTTCCCGTCAAGGTTCTGAGAATGAAACAATTCCTAAAACCTGACTCGGGAGCCTTATCAACGAACTTTGAATGCAATGATCCCGAATACAAGCTGAATTCTGATGTCAGGCTTCAGGAAGAGTGGAAATGTACAATGGAGTCCGCTTGAACTTATTAGTCAGCTATCTTCTGAGAACGTGAATATCGATTTGGTTGGAGATTCAAGGAGTTCCTAAAACAGCACCGCAACGACGTCATCGGGTTTTCAGCTGGGCTTGTGTTTTGGATCAAATGTGTGCTGGTAGACACATTTTCTAGAATCATAACCCAAGTAACAGTTTCAGTTCTATTCCAGCCGTATAGCAAACTACATTCAAAACTGTTTTGTCCACCAACACCTCCTCTATGCATCTTGAAGCCGAAATGTGTACAAAGTAGCCCACTCTATAGACGGTTGTGAAAACAAATTCATAAAACCTTTCTAAGACCATAAAGATTTTGAAAATGTTCTAGTGGAAAATGTTATGACCACTTGAGAACCATCGTAAAACCTATTGACCGCCATTAAAACCAGCATAGGGCCGAATGGCCACAGCTGTCAAACTTCACAGCGATATCGTGATTGGTTTTTGTTGTTCTGCTTTGTTCGAGTCTCTGCTCTTCTGATTCATTCAGCAGTAAATAATGGCTGAGAAAAAAGTTCTAGTTTTGCGGGAAATAATCTGTGATGGCAAAATATATAAAACTAGTTGAGTTTTTTATAGCGTATCATGCTCCAAATCATATGCGCATTTAATTTTATGGTGGATATTGGCACGATAAGAGCTGAAAATTAATGCGCCTCGGAAATTATGCGAGTTTACAACAACAACAAAAACAAAATTGAAAGCAATATATTCGGTAAATTAATCATGAAATTCCTGAAAATTGATGGAATTCAATAAGGTTATCTAAACGAATACCGAAGTTTGTCTCAGATTTACAGTTCAATAAGATTACATTTAAAATTTGGTGAATTTATTTTTCCACATTTCAATTATTTCATATATTCCAATATGGCGATTGCAAAAAATCACAGTTTTGCCAAAAAACCAATTTATCTTAGCAATGGCTACTTTAAAACTATCTGGTCGCTTGGTAGCTTTCCTCAATGCCAATTAGCCGTTTAATGCATTTATTGGAGGCAAAATGGTTTTAAAATGCTTTTTCAACTGACCATAATAAGATAATACGAATGAGTCATACAACGGCATTTCAAAACAGCATTTTATGCGTTTATAAAGTCAAA
Organism: Aedes japonicus; assembly: GCA_034211315.2. Taxonomy (NCBI): domain Eukaryota; kingdom Metazoa; phylum Arthropoda; class Insecta; order Diptera; family Culicidae; genus Aedes; species Aedes japonicus. Next base: position 73,910 of record JASCZW010005831.1, read on the forward strand.
ATAAAACCTTTGATAGGAATAAAAGGAATTTTAGAAGTCAAGGTTTTAATATCGTTGTAAAGAAGCTGTGTAGGTTCTTATAAACCTGACTAAAATTTGAAACCTATTGGCATCTCTTGCTGCCATAATAAAACCGAATTGATTTCTAGTGGCTTTCATAAAACTTTAATAAAACTTAATAAAGCTGGATGGTTTTGGCAATGTTACTTGGGAACAGCTTCGCCAGATCTAGACTCCTTTGCCAATTTAAATACAATGGTCCAGGTCTGCACAACAATATACCTTCTCTAACCTAAAGGATTTTCTAAGCTTTTTTTCATAACTCATCCGTTGGAATCTATTGTTCATGACCGATATTTTGCACAGTGCACTAAGAGTACCATGTTTTGTTCAATCCGATCCATAACCACACTTTTAGACAACTGTTTCATATGGGTACATTTTGGAATAATATATTTTGCGATTATTCAGTAGTATTTGTCGAAAAGAATTTAATTTAATACTAACATGTAGGAATCACTAATTTCAATCATAAATTGTAGTTTCATTGAAGAATCTTTGAAGTCGACAACCGTTTAGTTACAGTACTAGGAGGCAAATATTTTAACTACCCGTAATAATTCGTACATTCCGAAATTCATCTAAACAACTACCGATCAACGAAACTTCAACGTTCGCATCGAAATGGGCTCCTGGTACTCTTAATGGCATTTGTAATGTAAATTATGACAGAAACTATTGCCGCTTTCTTTGTGTGGAAACCCTCCCAAGTAGAGAGCAAATGCAAATTAGACCCATACTGCACATTTTCCCTACCGGACCTCTTTCCCCTGGGGATGCTGAAGAAAGAAGCGGCGAGAGAAGTGATTTTCAGCACGAATGACTTTTCTCGTCCCGCCGAAGAAGTGCGACGCTTGAATGGTTTCATGTAGGCAGGCAGGCAGGCAGGCAGGCAGGTTTGCTCCACGCCGTAAACAATCGATAATGAATCAATTCGAGTTAACTAAAATTAGCACCGAATAATGAGTACACAAACGGAGCGGAAACGGAACAAAAATAAAGCTAATTCATATGCCTAAAAATAAGTACACGCGGTGGTGGCGAATGTGCGGCTCTTTTCTCGGCGTTGCTTTTGCCGTTCTTGGTGCGTGGAAGACATCCATCGACCGCCACCGCAAAATAAGGGGGTTTCCCACGCATAAGTACTGCCCAAGGTGTGGGTGGAATGAGTTTTTAAAGTAAAACCTAAATGGTATTTCCGCGAGTTACTGATGGGGTCCAGTCATGATCTGTTCTCAGGAATGAGGCTGATTGACTTTGGGAGTTTCTTTGGTATTTACCTAATTTTTTTTCTAGGATTAACTTGATTTCGAGATTTCAAAATCAGAAGACGCAATTAATGGATAGCTAATTAACAAGAATCAAGCATTATGGATAGTAATCGGCATTGTTCTGGGATACCATGAACAAATGTCCTGAATTTGATACTAACCAAACTAATGCCTTGTTCAGACTACAGAGTTATAACATGGTATAACGGTTGTCAAATAGTTTCAACAAGAAATTCATCATCAAGATAGGCTAATAACATGTTATAACTACTCAGTCCGGCCATTGTTTAATACAACATTCTCACCAGGATGGCAACAAGATCTTTGGCATTTTGACCAGCAACTTACATGAGTCAGAACGAATCATGTGGGGTGAAATGAAGAAATCTTGAGTACTTTTTCAAATAGACGTATCTGATTTTGTAAACAAAGAGGGGAAGTAAAATTCAAACGTAAATTCCTCAAAAATCTCAGCACCCTCAAGGAAAGTATCATTAGCATGATGTTAGGGAAATGTTATTCCTTGTGTTGGTGGTCCTAGTTTGGATGAAACTGCTAAGGGTTTCAAGAATTTCACGTTTGAATCTAATTTCCCCTCTTTGTTTACAAAATCAGATACGTCTGTTTGAAAAAGTACTCGAGAAATATTTAAATTAAAACAAAAGTTGCTAGTACCCGTGCAGGAGACAACAACATATGAATACCTAATTTTGATCTTGGTAACTTTGTTATTAAAGAGCTCAGATTAAAAGGATAAAGAACCTAAACAAAATACCTAAGAATTGCAAGCAAAATATAACAACGGAATAACAAAACATGTTATTTCTGATATCTGGGAATACCTGAGAGGTACTATTTTGGTATTGTCTTACCTCAATTTGGTATTCGCATAACATTGTGGGAACAATTGTATGGTATTATCCTGACAAAAAAAAAGACCAACAGGTGCCTCTTGAAACAACAATGGGTTTGGTCTTAAAATTTGCGATGGGGGTTCATTGCCCTGATATTCCGAAACGTAGCACGTTGTAACATGTTTCTTGTTTTCTATAACCAAACATGATGGAATTGAGTAAACTAGTGGAAACTCATCGGAAATGACCTATCATATGCATCCGTCAAACCATTCTGAACAGCCGTTGTGAGAATATCAACATGAAAAACTCACATGGGCATAGCGTGTTTCCTTTTTCATTCTTTTTTTTCTGTTCTTTTTCCTATCCTATGACCGCGAGCAATGCCATATGACTTAGTCAACACTTCAAAAGCAGAAACATCGAGACAACACAGAACAATAAGTAAGAATGGTATAAACCCAAACCAATTTTACTTTCTGCCAAATTTTCTAACACAAGGTAAGCAATCAAATGACCACTACAAAATATACTGAATATCCACGACCAAATATATAACGGGGAAAGGGAGGGACCATCAGGGCATCCAAGTGAAACGATTTGGATAGGAAGCATGGAACTGCCTCCTCCCTATTGTTAACATTTCGCGGAACGAGGGCGGGCTCTTCGACCCCATCTATTTGGTTTATTCTGTCAATCGAGGGCTCGATTCTAATGCTGTGTTAGTGAACTTGCTTTTGGAAAGTAATTCTCTTCCCTATATTCGTGGGTTTCGCGTACGTGTATCTGCTTACGGGCCCACCCACACGTTTATGGCCCTTCATACAGGAGCATGATGATCACAAACACCAATAGAATCCTGATCAAATCGTTTTTCAGATTATTCCACTGCTATGGAAAGTTACCTTGCAACAATAGATGGTAGTATCTCATCATCATCATCATCATCATCATCATCATCATCAAAATTTGGGCTGGGTTCTCCAAACGTAAATTTGGAAAAACAAAATAAAATGTTCGAAAATCCCTCCGTTGTCGATGGGCCGATTTTTAAAAAGATGTTTGTCTAAACTAACTGTAGCACACTGATTTGAACATTTAACATCTGTCAAATATAAGGTTAAATCTCTGTGAATGCGGACAAGGTTACCAGGACGCAGATCACGTTATTTGGTTTTGTGCTGTGCATCGTGGAGTCAGATCTGAGCTTTATGATTCCCTTCGAGCTCGAGGTAGACAACCTAATGTACCGATTCGAGACATTTTGGCTGCACGCGATCTGGAGTTTATGAAACTTATTTATGTGGTTTTAACTAACATTAATTATAGATTGTAGTTTGATTAACTTACTTGTTTAGGTTAAATTTACGAGGAATTTTTGCGTCAGTGTGTGATTGTGGTTGTGTATGTGAATGTGGCTGTGTGTGTGAGTGAGTGATTTTGTTTTGTAAATTGGAAACGTTCATTTCAATAATTGTAACTTGAAGTTCTAGATATAAAAAAACCATAGTTCCTTATGCTTTTTTCAAAATTTCCACCGCAATTTTCCCAAAATTGTAATTCCTATTAACCTTGAGACGACCGCGAGTTCTACCCTTTCAACTTTAGTTCTAAGATGTATTTAAACATGAGAACTTGGCTCTGTAAAGTTGATTCGATTGAGCCTGTACAAATAAATGAATTCATAAAAAAAATACATATATATTAGGTTAAATTTATTTTACTTCTGCTGCTTTTGAACTGACGTGTTTTGTTGTTGCTGCTTCGTTTTCGCGAAAAAAGAAATCAAACTATAAATCGTAATCGTAATTCAATTAAAACTAAGAGTGAAATCATGAATCTCCGCGTACTTTGTGTGTGAAATAGATGATACTATCGATTCCCTCCCGAAATGTGTGATTGTCGAAAGTGTTTCTCCGTTTTTTTTTGTGCTTCGCTCCCGCACCCGGAAGAAGAGTTTAATCAGCTTAGTTTTGTTTATTTGTGGTGCGCAACTAAGTTCCCGCTGTTTAGCAATAGATGGCGCCAGTAGTAAGTGCTGGTCGAATGTTGTACATCTCAAGCGTCATAAACCAAGCTCAACAATAGAAAAGGGCCTATCAACATTTGTAAACAAACACTTCTGAGCCCCTTTTTTGGCAAGCCGACTACACACGCAAACCTACAGAGTCGTCGTGTAGAGGAAACTTTCCCCTACATGATGATGGTATTGATTTGCGTGGATGGCCTACACTTTGCGAGGAAATAGGCTCAGAAGTGTTTGTTTACAAATGTTGATAGGCCCTTTTCTATTGTTGATCCAGAATAAAGGGCGATACGGTCAAAATTTGGTCAATATCAACTTGACGTATTTCTTTCAATTTTGCATTTAAATAACCTGAACACCCCTCATTTTGAAGGTGTGTATGTGTAGAATGTTGCTCCTATTTTGATTTTGGAATTCACTCTTCAGTTGTCAAAATGCCGTTCAAGCAAGAAGAGCAGTGTATCAAAATTTTGCTCGCGCATCGCGAAAATCCGAGCTACTCGCACGCAAAGTTGGCAAAATCGCTAAAAGTTGCCAAATCAACCGTTACAAATGTAATTAAAGTGTTTGGGGAACGTTTGTCGACAGCCAGGAAGTCTGGATCGGGGGGAAATCGAAAACCGGAAGCCGCTGAGACGACAAGCGAAACCCTAACCTATCTCTCCGAGATGCCGCAAATAAGCTGGGTGTATCGTCTACAACCGTGCATCGAGCCAAAAAACGAGCCGGACTATCGACTTACAAGAAGGTACAAGAAGGAAGCTGACGAAGTTTGACTGCGTGGTAATGGACGACGAAACCTACGTCAAAGCCGACTACAAGCAGCTTCCGGGACAGGAGTTTTATACGGCAAAAGGAAGGGGAAAGGTAGCAGATATTTTCAAGCACACGAAACTGTCAAAGTTCGCAAAGAAATATCTGGTTTGGCAAGCCATCTGTACCTGTGGCTTGAAAAGCAGCATTTTCATAGCTTCCGGGACTGTCAACCAAGAAATTTACGTGAAAGAGTGTTTGAATAAACGTCTGCTGCCTTTCCTGAAGAAACACGGTTGTTCCGTACTGTTTTGGCCGGATTTGGCATCTTGCCATTACGGCCATGGAGTGGTACGCCGCCAACAACGTGCAGGTAGTTCCCAAGGACAAGAACCCTCCCAACACGCCAGAGCTCCGCCCAATTGAGAAATACTGGGCTATTGTCAAGCGGAACCTAAAGAAGACCAAAAAAACTGCTAAGGACGAGTAGCAGTTCAAGGCAAACTGGCTTTCTGCGGCGAAGAAGATGGACAAGGTGGCTGTACAAAATCTGATGGCAGGGGTCAAGCGTAAGGCCCGGCAATTCGGATTTGGAAAAGCGGAAGCCTAACTGAATATTTTTCCTGAATTTTATACTAATTGAACTTGAAAAAGAAATTTAATTTGATTTTTTAAATAAACGATTTCACCGATTTACACGCGTTTTCCCTTGACCAAATTTGGACCGTATCACCCTTTATGGTAAACAAACCGCTTTGCCAAATCAGTGATTTTGGTTTAGTGTTATATATTTTGGTTGTTTGAAGATGTCTGATTTCGTGCCAAATAATCGTCATTTGCGGGAAGTGTTGATTTTCTTCTTTCAATCGAAGAAAACGGCGGCTGAAGCACATCAAGAGCTCCAAAAAGCTTACGGTGATGCTGCTCTGAGTGAAACAACGTGTCGTGATCGGTTTCGTCGCTTCAAAAACGATGATTTCAGTGTTGATGATCGTCCGCGTGAAGGAAGGCCAAAAAACTTCGAAGACTCTGAATTGGAGGCATTGCTCGATGAGGATCCGTGTCAAACGCAAGAAGAGCTTGGTTCAGGATTAGAGTTTCCTGCCAGCCGTTTAAGCGATTGCATGCGTTGGAATGATTCAATAGCAAAGAACTTGGGTTCCTTACGATTGAAGCCAGAGGTGTTGAGCGTCGTTTTTTCGTCTGTGAACAACTGCTCCAGCGGCAAAAAAGGATGAGTTTTCTACATCGCATTGTGACGAGTGACGCAAAATGGATTCATAACAGTAACCCAAAACGGAAACATTCACGCTGCAAAGGTTATGCTGTGTATTTGATGGGACCAAGTTGGTGTTATTTATTATGAGCTGTTGAAACCAAACGAAACCATTACCGGGGAACGGTTCGAACTCAAGTGATGCGATTGAGCCGAGCACTGCACGAAAAACGGCCACAATACGAGCACAGACACGAAAAAGTGATTCTTCAGCATGACATCGCTCGACCTCACGTTGCGAAACCCGTGAAAACCTACTTGGAAACGCTCAAATGGGAAGTCCTATTCCACCCGCCATATTCTCTTGATATTGCACCGTTCGATTATTACTTGTTCCGTTCGATGGCACATGGTCTCACTGGTCAGCAATTCCACTCATATGATGACATCTCAAAATGGCTTAATTCTTGGATAGCATCAAAAGACGAACAGTTCTTTCGAAATGGTATTCACGTTCTACCAGAAAGATGGGAAAAAGTCTTAGCTAGTGATGGGCAATACTTTGAATAATTCGTTTGTAATCTTTGTTTTCAAAATAAAGTTCCTTTTTCACCAAAAAACAGCGAGAACTTAGTTGCGGACCTAATAGTATTGTGACATCCGGACATAAACTATTGATTATTAGCAGTTTTGAAGATTGATATAGAATGGCCTGATAGCGGTGATTTTGATTATTGGCAGAATGTGGAGTGAACAAAAGAAGACCAGTGCAATGTAGAAAACGGCCATTTACTGGTCAGAAGCAACAATGGAAGGCAACGCATATGTGTGCGTGAAAGGCTGGCACATAATTTCAGATGCATTCATCACGTGGTGTACAGAGTTTTGTTATGCAGGTTGCATATCTAAAAGTGATTTAGCAAAGAAAATTTTTGCGCTTTTTTTGTCGCGAGTGCATTAAATAAATTACGAATCAACGTCGACTTTTGTTTTTACGAATGAACAAGATAGTGTCATTAAAGAGACGGCCATTGGTGAGATCTATCTGATTACAACTATATCTCATCCTACACACTTAAAATTAGATGCCGACTCTCGGCTTTCTGAAACCGAGATCCGCACAGCCGACCTCTCGGTTTCGATCTCGGCTGTTTTATGTTGACCGATAATCTCAGTTTGGGTCAAACTGAAAAATCATATGGTTAGCTGGAAATCTCGACATGAGCAAACTGATACATCGGTTAAAATTCGAAACAAACAGAAATGAGGTTAACCGAGATTTCGGTTAAATAGTGTGTAAATATTCGAAATTTTGAATTAGATTTTCAACGGAATATTGAATATTTCATGCTTATAGTCAATACCCTGCAAAGATGGTCTTTGCGTCAAATCCGGCTGGTACAGGGAAGTGTGGAGCAGATGGGCGGATCGAGTAAACCAAGACTTGGCGAGCATTGGGTGCAACCGAGGATGGAGAGAAGCAGCCAAGAACCGGGTGAAACGGTGTATAATTGTTAATGAGGTTTTATCAATGTAATTGATGTAGAGCCAATAATTGTTTATTTTTTCACCGTTCCACAAACAACATACGACTTACTCCACTTCCGAATGAAAACAATATGGCGCATGGCGGTTGAAAGATAAAAAGTCGACACTCGGCTTACAACACTGCTCAACCGATATTTCGGCATGATAGGCAGCTGGGGTCGGTTGTAATTTGGTTAACGTTTGTGCTCGGCTCCTAGTGTTGCGGGGAATCGGTTTAATAATGAAGTTACCCGATATTTCAGTTTCAAGTGATGCTGAGACTCGGCATCGTTCGATTTTTGACCGAATCATCAGTTAACAATGGATATGACGAGTGAATTCAAATAATTGTTTAACCGAGCCCGTGAATAATTTTTAAGTGTGTATATCCTAATCTTATTTTCAAATAATAATAAATACGTGCACGGTTTGGAAATTTAACATTTCAACCTGGAAGCGTGTTGCAGTGCCCGTATCCAAATGATATCGGTAATATTTAAATGCGGTGCTTATTGTATGTGAAAATAACCTCGGAATGGGCTTGACTCTCCAGACATTCTGAAATAGGTTGCTTGATCTGCAGAAGAGCTATCAGTTTCTAGCTCCCGGACAAAAGCTGCTTCCAATGCATTGGTCACTTGAAGGATTTTTGTTACCAGATTTCTTCAATAACACCATTGCCATCCAGTAGGTGTTAGATTGTACACACCCACGACCATGCTTCGTTGGTCAAAACAATTGCAACCGTTTTTTATTGGTGGTGTATAATTCCTTGGTGAAGGCGTTGTTTTTTGGACATTTCAGCCTCAACAAGCTAGATATTGCATGATTTTACATAACATACTCTAACTTTTCTTATTTTGGAATCTTTTGCCATACGGAGACGAATCATCTCTGGAGATTAAATAACACATATAAATATGATAGAAACAGCATAGCATATCATATACAGTTACACAATATCGTAGGCGATGAAGACTTAATCTACTGTTAAGAGAACTATCACATCTGGATCCGTTGTCGTTCGGTAAGAAACCTGGGGATGATTTCGAACCCTTAGATACCAGACATGCTGCCTCCAGTAGACTAAGTCGACCCTGGTCACGTCCTTGCAACTGTAGGGGAGTGGGAGGGAATGTTAGTCCAACACATACTTAAGATAAATATGATATAAATAACACACCAAAAAAACCTCATTCCATAGCGAAGAAGTGTGTAAAGCTTCATCTAAATTGAATATTATCTTGCCTATTTTTGTCTTTTTTTGTCAGATTTTCCCGGAAATTTTCTACTGTGACCACTTAAGAGACTGGCTTCCATTGCAGATGTTTACAATGACGCGTGTAGACTTTTTCGGTTAATCGACCCATCAAATGTATCTAATTTATTCTAATCTTACATCAATACACCCAATTCTTGAGAGTATCCTGCACTCTAAGATGAGAATTAGGTATTTATTTTACCTTATATTAGGTAATGTTGACAACACCCAAAATAGCGATAAAATTAAACGATTATAAACAGTAACTTCTACTAACATTTGGGTAATGTTCATACTCCAAGATTGCACATTACTATTTAACTAAAATTGAATAAATTTTTCGTCAATGAAGCAACGCGGTCGCCATATATTTATAAGCGGAAACGTAATCATTTTTCATATTAATCTTCCAAGAAATAGATTTTAGTCCCAATATTTGAAGCAAAAACTTTTGATTATTTTATTTGATTCTAGCTCCGATTACTGCATGTGGATCAACGTGAATCCCGAAGTGCAATTCGACGTGAAAAAAATGAACGTGTCAAAATGTTGGGTCGATGCAATATTATTTCTGTAATACTTAATTAGTACTTTTTTTTATGAATACAGAAAACATACTAATCATACTTATTTGAATACGGAAACTAATATTTATCCGAATGGATAAATTTATAAATTATGTGTCTTTTTCTAAGCATTATATGAAATAAAACTACAAAAAAAAAACAATTTTTCGTTAAAAGTAACGATAAAAAATCATTAATTTTTTAACGTTTATCTTCCTTCAATACTATTATCTAATATAAGGTAATGTATGTTTACGCATATTTTGGGTATGTGCACTTTTGAGCGCTTATCGGTAATTTTCAACGATCTTTAGGTATTCTCGTCTAAGCGTGTGGTAAATGACATATGTCAACAAAGATTTTTCATAAGGGCATAATCGACAAACGTAAACAATGGCTTCTTTCTTGTAATGGTCGACCTCAACATGCCTCATTAATCTACAACAACCATTTCAAAGAATAAGAGTCCTTCTTTTCCATAGAATTGGAAGCTTATATGGGTAACTTTTATACAACGAGAAATTTACGGAAGAAGCCATTGTTTACGTTTGTCAGTTAGGCCCTAATGGAAAATCTTTATCGATATAATTCCGTCGTAATTGCCTTATCTTCAGCGGTATTTCCTGGCATCAAGGTAAGAAATCAATGTTAAAACTAAATATTCAATGCAAATTGCATTTCAGGAAAACGGAGGGACCAACAGGGCACCCTAGTGAAATAATTCGACGAGTGAGGGCTATTCGATCCCATCTATTGAGTTACTGATGATCAAGGGCTCGATTCTATCCCTGTTAGTGTTAACTTGCTCTTGAAAGAAGATTCTATTGTTTATTCCTTCAGATTAATTTTTTTGTGGCGAACAATGCATAACCGGTTTCCGTTGCTGCAAATTCCTCAGGAATTAACTCCAGATATCTGAGCAGCACTCTGTGTTAGGATCTATTTGTAGCAGAAAACTCTCTTTTAGCCGTGTTTCTAGTATTGAAATTTACTTTTTATAAGATACCTAACTTATAAATGAAGAACCTTATTTAAATGTGAAACATTAAATTCCACAAGCACAATCCTCAAATACTATTAGGCTTTCAGGGATGAAATTTTCAAGAATTGTTTGCTCCACTGGAGCATGCATTGGTGAGCAATTTCGGCGTTGTTTGTTTTGTTTTGTTTATGTTTTTGGCCTAAAAAAGCGTGAAGTGATAGTTAAACTAACCTATAAATCATATGGAAAAAGGACTTTCTCCAGTTTCACCTTAAAAACACGAATGGTTTAAACTGCATGTTCTCTTCGGCCACCAAACATGGCCGTTGCTCGCAAGATGTTGCGTGGAAAAGACAAATGAATCATGAATTGGATCAGTTGCTGGGAGATCCTCCCACAGTTAAACCCAATAAAAGTCGGTCGACTAAGGTGGGCTGCGTATGTCGTAAGAATGTCGGACGAAATCCCAGTTAAAATGATCCTCGATAACGATCCGACGGGCACAAGAAGAAGAGGCGCGAAACCCTCGAGCATTTCGCAGATTGCGAGGCTGAAGAAATGCAGCCATGGACTGAATATAATGGAAACAACCTTCTGTATATGGCAGTGTCCACCCCGGACTTGATCTGATTGGCGAGGTAAAATGGGTCGAACAGCCCAACTTTAACAATATCAAGATTTTGAAATATTTTGATCACTTCGATGGTATTTTCTAACCCTTTTTCGATTCACATTCCTTTTAATTTCACTATGTTAGTCAGGTTTTAATGTATACTGCAGTTCAGTAAAAATGAAATTACAGTTTGATATGTGAAATAGTTGTACCGTTACGGTCCTAATTCCAATCATTTGTTTTGGATGGCGTCAATAAGGCACTGTAAAGCGGTGGCGAGAAGTGCCGATGCAAATCGATGATAACTGACATTTTTGGATTCTAGCGACCTTCATCTCAAGCAAAGCTAGCAAAACAGGAACTTTTTAAATTAAGTTCTTATTTCATATATCCAACATATTTTTGGCATGAAACATAAGTCTATTTCAGCTTTTGTCGTAGATATTCATATCAGTCGAAAGTACATCAGTGCTTTATATAAGGCCACCATTTCGGTTTCATTTTTCCTTCTACCTCGACGAAAGATCCAACCAAAGGAGGAAACGTTTTGTTTGGGCCAGGTTTGTTTTTTGTTGTTGTGGAATATTGATACAGATATGATTGATTTGTTGTACTCACGTTTTGCACTCGGAACTGCTCGGCGCCGTCAGCTCCAGCATCTGCGACACGTTGGTGTTGATCAGGAAGAACGTATTCTTGTCGACGGCACTTTGCCGCACCAGTATCAGGTTGGTTTTGGTGATCGGATTGAAGCGGCCTTCGGTGATTTTGCTCTCGCTACCGCCGAGACCGGGACTAGAGTGGTACTTGAGTAGATATTTGTCATCCTGTTTCGAGAAAGTATGGAAAGTTAGCAGATTTATTCGAATTCCACTACAATGCGCCGTACCTGTTTTTGTAGTAAAACCATCATATCGTCGAACAACAATCCATGCAGTTGTACTCCAGGATTCTTCTTCATAGTTAACGGCCCATCGTGGATTAGTTTACGTACAGTTAAGTCTATATTCTGTGAAGTGAGAGAGTTTGTTTTGATACACTTTGATTTCAACGCTTTATAATTCAGCTTACCTTAAATTCACTAGGGGCGTCCTTATCTAAACCACTTCGGTCTAATTTACGTTGAATGGAAATTAGCCTGAAAAAAATTGGCCAATTAGACAATTATTACATAGTCGTGAGCCGCCACATCGCATACTTATGGTTATCCTCCTCAGTCCGGACCGCCTGGTTTACGTGGTCCAATATTCGCTTGGAGGAATCGAGAGCTTTCCGGATTGCTTGGGCTTCCAGTTCGTTGTCGGGTTGGACACGCATAGTAAAGTTGAACAGATTATCGAACAGCAGCGGGTACTTGGTTAACCGCTGCAGCACGGTCGGAAGCAAATCTTTCAACTGTAACCGTCGGCAAGCTTTGTGCGACTCGGCCTTGATTAACAACCGTTGCAGGTTTTCGTCCTTTTTTCGGCGTTCCTTCAGCGCCTCCAGTGCAATCTGCTGCCGGGCGCAAAAATACGCTGCATGCTCCTTCAGGTCTTCACCCGATTGACCTTCGAACTGGGAATATGAAAACAAAAATCAATTTGATGGCGTGAAGAGAGGACACAATCTGGACACCTACCATTAACAGAAGCAGATCACCAGTTTCCTGCACGATATTGTTGTGTTCTATCCTCCGTTGCTTCAGATAGCCCTCGAAAGTGGTGTGCAGCTCCTGAAGTTTTCGCAGCGACGGAGGGAACAAAAGTTGCAGAAGGTCGTTTGACAGCACACCCGACTCCTGAAGGGGTCGCATAAATATGCCCTCCAATAACCGAAGCGTTCGCACATGGTTCCGTTCGGTTTGATAAATTTCTGCAATTTGAATGAAGAGTCCCACATTAGTAAAGCAATCAAGGATCACAATCCACGCAAGAGACTTACCATTGATCACTTCCTGTCGTTTCTTTTCGGCATCACAGAGGGTGGCCAGTATGTCCATCGGTATGTTTGAACTCCAGTCCACCTCCTGTTCGACGTTGCCTTCATCGTCGCTGTCGACCCATTCGCGAGCCGTCGGCAATAATGCCCCACCGGTTGCGCTGAGGTTGACCACGTTACTAAGGCCGGGCGAACTGAATAGACCGGACGCGTTGCCGGTGGCGTTAACCGATGAATTGGCACACGGAACAGATGAACCTGGAGCTCCTGGACCAGCCGAGGCTCCCGTTCCCGCCGGGCCAACCGCTTCTAGCGAGGTTGATCTGCTGTCCAGCGCAAGTGGAAGACTAGATGTGGAACTGCTGGAATAATTGTTGATCAGCGATGAGGCCTCGTTCTGTTCGTCACTGTTAGGAAGAGATAAAGTTACACTCATTAGATCAATCCGTTCTAGCTCTAGAATACTAGAGAAGGTACCCCTCATTTTCACAACTCATCGCCTTGGACCGAATCTTGAACCGGTCTCGCTTGCCACAGGGTCGAAGCGGAAAGTGCACCACCACTGTTTTTGTTTCAATTTTTTTTTTCGTCCGACTCGCGGGTCGTTTCTCCTACGATGGTTCAACTACTGCGTGGCATTCGCCATTTGTCACGTTCGAACCGTCTTCTAAGTAAGTAACGGATGGAAATGATTTACTGCACTTCATGGGACGGTGCCGAAAAGAATGCAATGGTTTGAAGCTCACTGCATCCTCAGGGTACATAACCTCATTTAACAGTTGTCGGGAGAGCGGGTAAACAGAACCATTATTCATTGACTTTTAATTGGTTTCGCGACCGAATGGGACCAAATCGGTGTTTCGATGTGAGTGTGTTCTAATTGGGGAAAAGTAATTAGAGCAAGTAGTTACCTAAATAGGGCCACATGTAGATCAGTGGTACCGGAGACCAATCTGGGCGATGGTGACGATGGTGATGTTATTGTTTGGTGAAGACGAGAAAAATGATGATGGATTAGTTCTATAAATAAATTTACCGGAAAATCATACTTTCCGAGAATAGTGAAGGCTTCATGCTGACAGAACATTATTTCGAAAACTAACACTAATCACAGCAAGTAAAATTTTGCAGTCAATTTATCTTAAAACTATTAAAACTGTACAATAAGTAGACTTTCAACTGGGATAACAACAAACACCATTGTCTCCATTGTGGCAAGTTCGGTGCTATAAAAATCGCTTGTTTGAGTGGTTGAAAGGTAGAATGGTGTAAGTCCACGCGTATAATTGTAAGCGATAAAGATAGGTGCACTTTTGTTCATCGATTTGAGGTTATAAAACTTATCACAAAGTTAGATATTGCAGGCATCGATTCAAATTTCGCATTCAGGTTCGCATACTTCAATTCTACGATAATCAGCAAAAAATTTGATGTCGTATCAACAAACCCGCATTGCCGGTATTTATCTGAAACTTCTTAATGCAATTTATGTCTATGTAAACCTGTCGAGAGCTTAGAATTCGCCTTAAAAATTCTCAGATATTCTAGATCAACAATTCAAACGGTTCTATAAGCTACTGTCAATAGAGAAATTCCGGAAAAAACTGCTGAATAAAGGCGTATGGCCAAAGTGGTCCCGGAGTTATTTTGGTGTGTTGTGCCTCTCCAGACATTTTGACATTCAGACATCCAACAACCTATTGGATCTGCAATAGAACGTGATGGATTGTCGTGTTTGTTGTTAAACAATAGGATAAACACGAGTGGCACGATCTTCAGGAAGTCTGTCCAAGTATTTGGCTTCGCAGACGATGCTGATATCGTAGCACGTAACTTTGAGACGATGGTGTAAACGTACATCAGGCTTAAGGCTGAAGCTGGCAGGATTGGGTTTAGACGAATTCGTGTTTCTAGACTCATTGGTGACCGCCGATAACGACACCAGCAGAGAAATACAAAGACGCATTAGTCATTTAGTCATTTATTTGTTATTATTATCATTATGGCTGGCAATCGTGCCTACTTTGGACTCCGAAGGACGCCAAGATCGAGCAATGTTCGTCGAACTACAAAGTTGACCGGTAGACCGGTAGTTCTATACGGCCACGAAACATGGACATTGCTGGAGGACCAACGCGCCCTTGGTGTCTTTGCCCGGAAGGTGCTGCGTACGATCTACGGTGGAGTGCAGATGGAAGAGGGAACGTGGAGGAGGCGAATGAACCATGAATAGCAACAGTTGCTAGGAGAACTTCCCATCGTGCACATCGCTAAAATCGGTCAACTACGATGGGCTGGGCACGTCGTAAGAATGTCTTATGAAAACCCTGTTAAAATGGTTCTCGAAAACGAACCGACCGGTACAAGAACTAGAGGCGCGCAACGAGCAAGGTGGATCGAGCAAGTAGAAGGCGACCGGCGGACCCTCCGCAGACAGCGTGACTGGCGAGGTACAGCGATGGATCGATTACAATGGAGACAACTTCCGTGTACAGCAGAGGCCACACCGGTCTTGGTCTGACTGGCAAGGTAAGGTATCTGCAATAGAACTTCCCCAGGAGATGAGAGACCCGGGGGACCCAAGAGGCAGCCACGACAGGATGCAAGGGAAGCCACGCCCAAAGAAGAGACTCGCGGAAGTACCGATGGTACACCCAAAATTAAAAAGCAAGATTGTAATGCAATTTCGCATGATTTTGTTTCATTTCTCGCTATGGATCGTAACTTGAAGAGAAAATGCAACATTGATTGTGGGCAAAGATGCAACACATCAATTCAATGCAGTGTATAAGTTGATAATTGTGCGATTGGAGTCAGAATCACAAATAAAATAGGTCCAGATTCCGAACCGGGATTCGAACCGTGGCCGTCAACGTGACAGCTTTAGATGGGTTACCATTCAGCCACTTTAACAAGTTTATAAGAATAATATAAAAATTCTACAATTGCTACGATGTCGAGGAACACAGCGGTACAGCCATGAAGGCAAATGATAAAGCTTGTTTAACAACTGTGTTCACCCTTTCGTCGCACTCACTTGCTTCAGTTGTATGGCTTCGTTTATTTCATAAAACGCCTTGTACGATCAGGATGGGCAAAATTACCGTTTCCGAATTAGGCGACTTTCTCAAGAAATGATTGCAACACTTACGTGGAACATCTTCTGCCACCGTTCCAACTTTAGAGTGTATAGACGCCAGTCCTCTCAGGAGGAAGGATGGATAAGGGCATCTTCAACGGTGGTCCAAATCGTGGATGAGATTTATTTTTTTAGACCAAACGCAAAAACACCGATGCACCAGTAAAACTGTTATAAGTTTTGATCTATTCTTGCAGCAATTTGGAACAAGAAAAATACCGTTCCAAAACGCGACACGCTGCTTGATTATACCAATTAATAAGTAAAATTTCAGCGGTTGAACCGAAAAGTGGCCGTGTTTGGTGCGGGTAATGCTGGCGCCCGACAGAAAGTGGTGTTGCTCACCTCGAATGCTGGTCATTACTTCAAGTTGCTCTCGGTGCCTGGGAATTGTTTTTACTTTAATTCATGAATCACCAAAGGTTCTCTTAGTTTTTTAAAGCCAGTGCAGTTTTCGGAAAATGCTGACTAGTTTGAAATGGGAAAGCTCCCGGAATTGTCAGTGTTGTGGATTTTATGATTAATTTGGTGACAAATTCCGATTCCGAATAGTATTTCGATTGCTCGGAAATGAAAAGTAATGCATTAATTTAAGAGAAGACTGTTGTACAGAAATTTGTGGCAGGTTTACTGGGGATCAAAATGTTTCGTTTAGGAACTTAACGAAACTTATATAAGCTTTATATTTATTATTTTCTGAATTTTCTGAATCTTGACAGAAGCTGATTAAGGTTCTCGTAGGTTGAATAAACTTATTTCAAGATAATCATGAAGTTTGCTCGCTCTCTTTTGAGAGCAGAAATGGTGGATCTTCAGAGAAGTCCATTGAATTGCCGAAAAATTCTCAACGTTTCTGGAAAGTTGGTTGAACTTCCAAAAAGTTTACTGATCACCCATGGAATAGAAACAACTTTCTAGTAATTACCGGAATTTTGAGATGCTGATTTAGCTTCCCAGAAGTTATTTTGACTTCCAATTGGTACACCTTTCATGATAAGAAGCAGACTATCACAAATATTTTAATAATTTAAGATATATGGAAAAAATCTAGGAAGTTGGTCGATTTACCAGAACTTTTTTGAATCTCCAAGATAGTGATACAGTGGAAATTCCGTGATATTAAACATTTAAAAAGTAGTTGATTTTTTTAATCTCGTTTTGGTTCGGTACGAAAATTTTTCGTGAGAAGTTTAAGTTCTTCTTAAAACTTAAGTACCATGAGCTTCTGTGATGTTCCCTGAACTATTGGAAAGTTTATCGTGCTTTTGGGATGATCCCTGAACTTCTAGGAAGCGCCCTAAACTTATGGAAAAATCATTGGAATGTTTCCTGAACTATTGAGTATGCTTCAAGAAACTTTAAAAGTTTCCTGAATTTCTGGGACGTGCATGCATTCACACATTCACCTCTAGTCAAACGAAAGAGCAAGTATTCCTCGTCGTATGCTAACGATGCACTACTGACAGTAAACATTATTTGGTCAAACCACTGGCAAAAAACATTGTGAAAAATCTGATGATCAATGATTGACAGGACGGCAGGTGTTGACGGGTTTAACAACAAGAAATACAACACAGGTGCGGGGAATGCGAAGTTGGTCTAAGTCGGTTCTATTCAATTTTTACTGATACAAATCAAGTATAAAGCGCACATCCAAGATCCTGGACCAGTTAACCGACGAGCTTATAAGACATCGGCCTTCATCATCGTAGGAGATTTGAATAATACCTGGGCCTGGGCATGCGGCAGCAAAGTAACCAACACAAGAGGTTATATCTTGTAGGAAGTCATAGCGAAGTTAGCTTTACGATTGTGCAATGAAGGTATCGTTAGCAAATTTTGGAGAACCGGTAGGGAGTCCATCATCGACGTTACGTCCTGCAGTCCTTCACTGACGGTGAACATGAAATGGAGAGTTTGCGAGGAATACACTTATAGCGACCATTAGGCGATTCGCTACAGCATCGGCAATGCGGGAATGAATGACCGATGAGCGGAAATGGAAGGCGAAAGCTTTCGACAATGATCTATTTCTTAAGGCTCTTCGGCCGTGCCGAGAACATCGACCCGCACGAGCTAACGAGAAGGATATTGTCGGCTTGTGAAGCCATAATGGCGCGGAAATTGGAGCCAAGGATATACGGCGTCCAGCTCACTGGTGCCGCAACGAGCCACTCACCACGTTATGCGCTACATGTCTCAGAGCTAGGAGGCGGGCTCAGTCAGCAAGGACGGAGACGGATAGAGAGGAGTGCATGGCAGTTTTCCGAGAAGCAAAACCCACACTCAAATGGGAGATCAAGCGTAGCAAGTCAAATTGCTACAAGCAGTTGTGCCGCAATGCAGATGGCAACTTTGGGGACGATGCATACCGAGTCGCCATGTCGAAGATTGAATGTCCATCAACGCCAGCTGAAATGTGCTCAAGCCGGTAATCGTGGAGGGTTTCTTCCCGAAGAATGATCCAACGACGTGACAACGGAGGACGAAGATGTAGAAGCTATCGCCGATGATCGATAAGTGTCCGATAAGTGAACTGGCGAGGCACCTGAAAGCGAGGAAAGCCCCTGATCCAGATGAAATACCGAACGTGGCGCTGAAAGCTGCAATCCTGACATATCCGGACATCTTATGATCGGTGCTGCAAAAGTGCCGGGATGAGGGCAACTTCCTAAAAATGAAGAAGATCAAGACCCCGCTAAAACCAGGAAAGTGACCAGGTGATCCGGTATCGTTCAGGCCCACATACGCTAGGGAAAATTCTGGGAAGAATTATCCTCAACAGGCTGTCAAAAAGTTCAGAAAGCCAGAGCAGGTTGTCGAATACGCAGTTCGAATTCCGAAAAGGCGTACAACAGCTCTGTCTTTACCAGATCCTGAAGAGCTACTTCCAGAACAGAATCTTGGTGTACGAGACGAACGAAGGGCAGAAGCCATTATGGAGCCTTGAATATGCGGTCAGTGATGGTGAAGGCGCTGTCACTGGAGATATCGGCGACTGAGACCATAGACGCAATGAAAATCGCATACAATTATGCCCCTTATCGTACTATGCTAAAGTTGAATCGTAATGTGTGCAAATTATCGACTTACATACAATGTACCATTTATTCATCGTACTGCGCTACAAACTAAATCGTTTTTTTAGAGACTGGATGGAATTCAGGAATAATTCAGAGTGTGGGGATGAGGGTGTCAACTCTTCGAAACACTAAAAAACCACCCGTGTCCTCAGCCTTGGACCCTCCCCAGGGCACCCCTTTCGGTTATGGGTGCTATTGTGCTTGTTAAGCACCCACTATGTCTAACTACTTAGGGCTTCAGTAGTTAGGTGGTCCCTGCGACCTGCCATTGGTCGTTTCACCATTTTTGTTGGAGATCGAGGACAATCTGGGAGGCTGCTATGCATATCGTGTCCCAGATGTTCCGGTCTTGGCACATCCCCTGGATCAAATTATAAGGAATCGTGTCGTGACCGCGTGGATCAAATTATAAGGAATCGTGTCGTGACCGTAGATGCGGCTCTACTGGTCTTTCGAATACCTCTTGTTCCACATTTACATCCTCTTTTATGACGATGCCTATTGCATCATCCCGGCTAGGACGCAGACCGCGTCGCGTGATACCTTTCGGTATGTACTAACCAATCTGAAGTACATAAGCCTGTGCGTACTTTCCAGCTTACTAATGTAACTCTTGGTACTCAATGCGATGATCCATGTCGGCCCGCCGTACCTAAATATGGAAAGGGGGACACTGGCCAGAAGTTTACGCTTACTCGCTTGCACCGCCGAGCAATTCAACATCATGCGGGATAATGCCGATATAGCCATAGAGGCTGTCTTGCAGGCGTAATCGATAAAGGACAGCTTATCATCGATCATGACCTTAAGATAACTGAAAGACCTCTTCGATTCTATTGTGCAGTTACCTGCAGTGATCGTCGCGTATTGCTCCGATTTTCGGTTTTAACAACCGTGACCTTAGTCTTATGATGGGCTATCTCCAGTTTCCTGGAACTCATCTATTTCTCCACAATGCCAATGGAGTGCGAGGCCGTTAGCTCCACCTCTTCAACTACGCCTGTAGAAGAACAGCGAAGGCAATGAACACCATAGCGAGGATTATAACTAACTACAGCGGTCAGAGAAGCAGTACTGGAAGTCTACTAGCTAGTGTCTCGTCATCGATACTGCGGTAAGGGGTTCCTGCTTGGTATATGTCGATGGAAACCATGCGAAACCGTGAAAAGCTGAACAGAGCCTTCCGAGCCTGATGGTCGTGCGAGCCGCGAGCGCGTACAGAAAAACATCGTGCCGCCTCAGACGTCCATCTGCATCAACGAATGGTCAAATCTACGTGAAGGAATGTCTGCAAAACAGGTTGCCACCCTTGATCAAACAGCATAGCAAGCCTACAATCTTTTGGTCTGATCTTACTTCCTGCCATTACTCTGCATATGCACTAGAGTGGTACAAAAGATACAATATCGTATCTGTACCAAAGGAGATGAATCCACCAAACTACCCAAAGAATCACCCTATCGAAACATTCTGGGCTTTGACGAAGTCGAAGCTGAGAAAACACATGAAACCAGCGGATAGTGTTGAAAAGTTTTAAAAAATATTGGCCAAAAGTGCTGAAAATGGTAGGAGGAAGCACTGTGCAGAAGCTTATGAGTAGTGATGAATAAGCGTGCAAGTCGTCAAAAACTTGTCCTTAGCTTGGGGAGAACACTGCACAGTACGGAATCTACTATCAAAAAGAGGCTTATGAGTAGTGCTGAGGGAAAAGTAAGACTCGTCAACCCTACAAAAAAAGCAAGCAAATTGAAATGAAAATGGAAATATTGTTATTTACTAAAGGGTGTCTCGATCAAAATTTGGTCGACTTAAACTTGACGCATTTCCTTTCATCGTGCATTAAAAAAAATTGCACACCCTTCATTTTGAAGATGTGTGCGTGTAGCATCATGCCTTTATTTTGATTTTGAGATTAGCACTTCAGTTATCAAAGTGTCGTCGAAGGAAGAGAAGCAACGTATCAAAATTTTACACGTGCATGGCGAAAATTCAAACTACTCTAACGTCAAGTTGGCGAAATTGTTGAATGTGGCTAAATCAACTGTGACCAACGTATTAAAAGTGTTCGGTGAACGTTTGTTGACAGCCAGGAAAGCTGGATCGGTGGGAAATCGAAAGCCGGAGGCCACAGCGACGACAAAAAGAGTTGCCCACTGTTTCGAGCGGAATCCCAACCTCTCCGAGATGACGCAAAGAAGCTGCGAGAGGCGCCTTCAACCGTGGATAGAGCTTAAAAACGAGCTGGACTGTCGATTTTCAAGAAAGTGGTGACTCCAAATCGCGACGATAAACAAAAATGGTCGGCCACAGCACGATCGCGAAAGTTGTACACGACGATGCTAACGAAGTTTGATTGCGTGGTACAGGACGATGGAACTTACGTCAAGGCAGACTTTAAACAGCTTCCTGGACAGGAATTTTATACGTCAATCGGACGGGGAAAGGTGGCAGATATTTTAAAGCACATTAAACTGTCCAATTTCGCGAAGAAATATCTGATGTGGCAGGCCATCTGTACCTGTGGCTTGAAAAGAAACGTTTACTTTGCGACCGGAATCGTCAACCAGGAAATTTATCCGAGCGAGTGCCTAACGTCTACTGTCTTTCCTGAAGCGACACTATTGTTCAGTTCTATTTTGGCCGGATTTGGCATCTTGCCATTACGAAAAAAAAAACCATGGAGTGGTAACGTTGCCAACAACATTCAAGTGGTGCCCAAGGACAAGAACCCTCCCAACACGCCAGAGCTCCACCCAATAGAACAATAAGCTCAAAAAGCTGTTGTGAGAGAGAAACGGCTAATAAAGTGGACATGGAGACTGTACAAAATCTTATGGCAGGTGTTTAACGAAAGACCCGGCAATTCGCATTCGGTAAGAAGGAAGCTTAGCTGAATATTTCCCTTGTATTCTGTATTAACTGAACTTGGAAAAGAAAAAGAATTTGACATATTAATAAAAACATTGATCGACTCATACACATTACTGTTTGGCCAAATTTTGATCGGAACACCCTTTATGTTTGAGAATGTAATAATCAAAGATCTCAGTATGGTGTTTTTTTTTTATTTAAGAAAGAAAGTGTATTTATATTTTTCGGAACAGTCTATGTAATGAGTGGTAATCCATATCATATTGGAACTTTTATTAGTATTTGAACATTTTCAAATGATGGCATGGTTCAATTGAGTTTTAAGCAGTTTAGATTTTCTATGGGAATTTTCAATTTACCTATAGTTTGCCCCCCCTATTTGTCTACCAGGAATTTTAGATTTTTATAAGAACATTATTTTTTTCCCAAAATGCGGTGTTTTGAAGATCCTTCTGAATATGACTTCCTGTTTTTGTTTTTTGATTATCCAATTTCCCATGAATCCACTATTGAAAGAACTCCGCATTACGGCTATTTACATAAGTTTTGTTGTTCTATAAATATTATGCGTTTTCTCTCACCCGGAGTATATGAATGAAGGAAGCAAGTACGTATGAGCAGACTACGTACTCTATACGGCTTATAATTTCTCTAAATATAGACCATCGGCCCAGCATCTGGCTGTTGGAAAACATGGCGTGATGAATGGAATCAACCATTTAATGCACCTCACTTTTGAGCATCCTGGAAAAAATAACGGGCCAGGTAAACATCTGCGCTTGGAGAAGATTACTACGCAATCCGAACGACGCCGCGCTTGTTTTTCATTCGATTTCAAAGAGCCTACATGAAGCCTTGACATAGTTTTGTTTTGATGCGGGGAATTTCCTCCGAATCGTTTGATAAATACACATCAACGAGAAGTCGGTTGTTATTGAACTTGAATCTCATTGGACTATGGCTCATCTGGCATCCATTAGCCAAGTTAGCACGGATCATGGGAGAACGTATTTATTTTGATTTCGTTCTCAACTCGATACAGCCAACTTTTGTCGGCGCTTGTTGTTTGAATTGACCTTGTGTCGGGGATGAAATGTTTCCACCAGGTGATAATAGCTCCGTTCGCAATCCCGATGACTTCATTGTCGTTACTCTAAATTTATTCTCCCACGTCTGATCCTGACAGGAGCAATAATCGTTTCCCGGAATCACACCCCTCCCCCCTCCGTTCTTCGCTTCTAAGGGCCAATCCCATTCGACGGAACGTAGAAACACAACAGAGACACTACGTAAACTTTTCCACCTGACGAAGACAACACCGACCACGACGACAACGACGACGACGACGACGACGCCATACTGATGGATTGAAGGTGGGTGCGGACCACTTCCTTCCTGACGCCGCCCGCTCTGGGTAGCCTAATAAACATCCAGACCCAGCTTTTCTACTGGGGTGTATGATCCTACTGTGCACAGGAACGTGCCTACTAATAGTGGCCATCCAATACCTGCTCCAACTCGCCCCACCACATTTGACACTTCTCTTCTTCTCGTTCTTCCCCACCGTGTCACGTTATGTTGATTCCAGCTCCGAATTAATTATCCCGACCGAAGTATCCTTCGGTATCCTGCGTTAATTGTCCATTCATTAGAAAATACACATGTTTCGTCACACTCACGGCACGGTGAACAACTTATTCGATAGCGGGAAAAGGAAGGGAAGCTCATTCAAGGAACTGTCCTTTTTTTCGAACACAATATGGACACACACAAGCCAGCAGGCCGACGGGAAGTCTATCTGCCGGTGTTTATCGACAGGGTCGCGTTCCGAGCCAGTTAAATACCTACTTGGCACAGATTGACTGAAACTGATAAAATTTCAGAGGTTAAGTTAGAGTTGGAATCAAAACTGGCGCAGTGTGGATTTTTGTTGCCTGTTCGTAGAGCATTAGATGGGAGCAAATTATTCTAGGGTAAAGGACTGTTCTCGACGTATCCGTGTGGCTGGGTTAGGTCGAAATTTGCCCATTTCTATATTGGTGGTAAACAAGCCCAGATTTTGTTTTTGCATTTCTTGACGTTGGACCAATAATAGGAAAATAGTCCGGAAAATGGTACAATAACCCTTGGCTAGACAAGCAAAATAGATATTAAAAAAAAAAACATTTGCTAGCTAGCTGGTACGGAAGATAAACACTAGCATGACGCGGATTTTTCTTCGGGTGAAAGATAGGTTCCCGCTCCGACGAATTCGACAAGGTGCAGCCGAGGCTTGAGGCCAGCGGTGTTTATTTAGCAACTTTTTTTAGACAACATGTTCCTCGGAGAATAGCGTGGAAAATGAAAGGAAAAAGTCGATCCCTCCACCCTGGTCGTCGGGCCTCAGGTTTTCATCAAAAGCAGTACATTTTAAAGAACTTCGTTTGAAAATATCTATTGTAAGGCACATGGATGGTCTTGAAGGGCATAATTAGTCGAAAACTAGACATCCATCACAGTGATATTAGCTTGGTTTAGTTCGTGGACAAAAAGAATTGATTTTTTGAAAGTACGATTTTTTTTAAACATCGATTTGCTGTTTGGTTATTACAGTTTTTCTTTGTTTTTTTTGTGTTTTGTAATTTTAAAAACATCAAAACTCCCTTTGAGTTGTGTCGCCACAGAAAAAAAATATAAATTTAAGGCGCGCAAAATGTATCCTCATTTAATTCCAAGCCAAAGGAAGTGTAAACAACGAAATTGTTTGCAATCTTTCATGCGCCATACAACATTTGTTGCAATCTTTCATGCAACAGACTAGATTCAGGCGTTATCTGGCTTAAATTTTAACGAAATGTCTCATTTATTTCTGCTAAATCTAGCATTCCCTTTATGTGCTTTACATACCGCAGAAAAATAAAATATTTCCTTTTATCTGGGTAGTTTAACCTGATAAAATAATAAGTTTGGTTGGTGAGCAATTTACGAGGTGTACGGAAGTTTTATTAAGCACCTACTGATATATTTGATTGAACTGTAAATCTTTAAGCTGTTCGATGTTAATCTATCTGCTCTTTTCGTAACCTACCTACACAGAGTAAGGCTTAGAAACTATCGGAGCCATGGTATAAAGCTTCCAGTTGCAAGTCCTTATGAAAAGCGCTTTTATTGCTTTCCAAATATGAAAATGTTATCTTCAGGGCCGCAATCCGTACAAAAACTCACAACACTGCATTTACAGTATGTCCCATAAAAAAATGCGCAAGTTTTCAATGCTTATTTTTACTGTTTTAATGCATGTGTGTAATCATCTGACTATATACTCTGAGACGATGTAAACAAAACAGTGGTTCGTGACCCAGGTAACTAATAAGCCTTAGCATATGCAGTAAATCAACCCTAAATCTGCATTCCAGATGCGTGTAGCATCTTATATATTAGCATATTAGCATTATATCAGCATCTTGAAAGCTATCGGTTGTAGATCTGCAATTCAAATCTATTTAAATGCTTGTGGCCTGTAATAAGCATTTCGAATGCAAAATAGCATTATCAAAGCATTGCAGTAAAACAGCCGTATATTGGGCCAAAAGTGGCATTTATATTGCATTTACGGCGACTTAAATGCTTGATAGGCTCCCGTAAAGACGCTTTGGAACTGCTTATTGGTTATCTGGGGAGTAACAAAGTTGAGACAATGTACGCAAAGGAGGTTGTGACTAGTTTGCTGCTCGCCCAAAAGCCCGTGAAACAAATTGCAACGATTGTGGAATGCCACCTGGCTACCTTTTACCGTATCCAACGTTCACTCCTTGATGGACCACATGTACGGAAGCCGTGAAGCGGCCGTCCACGGCCCGCTCGCACACCGAAGCTCATCAGATCAGTGAGAGACAAAGTGAGGCGAGATCCTATCAGATCGTTCCGGAAATTGGCTAAGGAAGCCGATATTTCAAAAACTACTATGCAACGCGGTTGGTCAAAGATGACTTGAAATGTTCGTCCAGGGCAAGAGTAAAGCGGACCGAACCAAACAACTACGGCTGGAGCGCTCGAAACGTTTGGTGTCAGCATTTAAAAAGAAGCATACCATCATCGTATTCTCCGATGAGAAAATGTTCACCATCGATCCCGTATCTAACACACGTACATACAGGTTTATAACGCCGAAGAAGATTGAGGATGTCCCAGAGAACGTGAAATTCAGTTTACAACCAAACATCCGGCCGGAGGCATGGTTTTCTGGGCAATTGCGTCCAATAGCTTGAAAATGCCTTCAGTATTTATCAAAGCTGGATTAAAAGTTAACACCGAGGATTACATGAACAATTTGAAGGACCACGGTCTGCCATGGATGAAAGCCCACTTTGGAGCACACCAACACGTCATTTTCTAACAGGACGGAGCACCGTGTCAAAAAGGACTCAAGTGTGGCTGAAGGGAAACATGGAATTTTGTTCAAAGGACATTCGGCCTCCTAACAGCCCGTACTTGAATCTTTTGGATTACTCAATATGGGCACATTATTGCAGCCTGTGAACATGCTCACCCCAGTGTTGGCGCCCTGAAAGCTTCCATTACTAAGGCATGGAATGACTGACTCATACATTGAGAAGGTATGTTCTCGATTCCGTTCCCGTTTGGAGAAGGTGATCGAGAAAAATTGTGGACATATTGAGCAATGTAATCATGAAAGGCTTAATAAACGATTCCCTAAACAAAATTATGATTTTCTTATCATTTTCTATGAAAAAAACATATTTGAAACTAAGGTAGGTATGGATTTTCGCATTTTTTATGGGACATACTGTATGGTGAGGAAAAATTAAATAGGTCAGTCCACCATTTGCTGCTAACGTCCTCAATCGTTCCTTCGTTTTATTATTCGTTCTTGAACATATTCCACCCTAACATGTACACCTTCCGAACAATCCTTGAATTCAGATCTTGATGTTCTACATGATCAATAAGGAGATTTGCGATATGTCGATCCTACTTATTAGTTGGAAAAAGCTCCACGGAACATCATTACACTGTAATAGACATATTACAGCATTTCTAGAAAACCTACGATGATCCAAACTATCCTTGAGTTCAGATCTTGATGTGCTACATGTTCAACAAGGCTATTTACGATGTCTACACCGTACTTATGAGTTAAAATAGCCCATACGGGACATCATAACACTGTAATATACATGTTACAGTATTTCTAGAACTCCTAAGGTACTCCAAACTATCCTACAAATCTTGATGTTTCACATGACCAACAAGGCGGTTTACGATGTCTCCCCTGTACTTTGGGAGAGGAAAACTTCATGAGTTATCATCATACCTTTTTAGATGTATGACAGTATTCTCAGAACATCAACGGTACTCCAAACTAATCTTGAGTTCCGATCATAATATTCTACTATATTATCACAGATATTTACGATGTCTCGACCGTATACATGCGTTGTAAAGCTTCATGGAGAATCATACCATTGGCGTTATAGGCGTATTTTGTTATTGCCAGAAAATCACCGTTACTTCATACTATTGTACATGATCAAAAAAGAAATTTACGGTGTGGACTGTAACTATTTTGGTTAATTTTATATCGTTTTGATTTGAAGATGATGAGTCAGGTAGAGCACATTTGAATCGCTAATAATTGCCCAAGCTTAGAATTATACAATCGCATTTTTTAGAAAGTTTGAGAGTAATGAACGATACTCACTTCATGAATTATTGAACATATGATAATATTTAGAAAATCCCCGGTCTGCCCAGGAGTCACTCTTGAATTTTCGAAACCCTATTTCAGACAGCATATTCAAATGACGTACCTAATAATGTGCAGGGTGGCCACACAATCTTAATATAAAAATTCTCGCATTTTTCCCGAATTTTTCCCGCATTTTTGCCTTTATTTCCCGACTGTTAAGATGAGTTAGTATAAATTACTCGTAGCTAAATCTCTGAGCTCCCAAACTTTTTCCAGTTTGATTTACGATCAGACACTTTCCATTTATATAAAATACGCCTTTTTGTGCGACAAGATGAGCCCATTTTCAACAAATGTTGTCAAATTTGGTAGCTCCTTCTTGGTTCTAGCCAAAATTTGTCCAAACCATTTTCTTTTCTCTGAAAGAAAAGTTCATTTCTGGCCTCACCTGTTACAGCCGTGTAGCCAGATCTTCTAAGGGCAT
This sequence comes from Aedes japonicus, assembly GCA_034211315.2. Lineage (NCBI taxonomy): Eukaryota > Metazoa > Arthropoda > Insecta > Diptera > Culicidae > Aedes > Aedes japonicus. The sequence goes on from JASCZW010005831.1 coordinate 102,225, forward strand.
CTTCAACGGTGGTTCAAATCGTGGTTTGGATTTATTTGTTTAGATCAAACGCAAAAACATCGCTGCATCGCTGGTGTTTGTAAATGTTGTTTTATACCGGATCTATTTTGCATCATTTCAGAACTTATATAAGCTTCTTTCTGAACGCACTCTTTAAAAATTAATTTAATGAACTTCAGAATATCTATGAAGTTTGGATGGAAATATCTATAATGAACATGCCAGAAGTTGATAAAACTTCTCGGCAGTTGAATAAAATAATTGGAAGTATCCAGATAATCATGAAGTTTGCTCGCTGTCTTTCGAGGAGAGAAATGGTGGAACTTTAGAGTAGTTCATTGAATTGCCGAAAAAGTATTAACGTTTCTGGAAACTTGGATGAACTTCCAAAAAGTTTGCTGATCATCCATGGAATAGGAAAATCTTGGAAGCCGTGGAATTTCTGTGGAATAGTTAGCATTTCCGAGATGTTGTTAAACCGTACAAGAACTTTTTATGATCTCCAAGATTGTGAATAGGTGGAAATTCTATGAAATTTATTAAAAAGTAGTTGGTTTCTTTATTTTAGTTTTGGTTGGGTTAGAAAAATTATCGAGTAGTAAGAAGTTTAAGTTCTTCTTTAAACTTAAATACCCTGAACTTTTGGGATGTTTTCGGAACGATTGGAAAATTTCTCGATCACCTGGAAACATCCGTGAAGTTCTAGGAAGCTCCCCAAACTTATGGAAAAATCCTTTTTCCTCCAATACAGTTTCCTCTTTATCAAGGCCGTTTTCTGAAATTCTGGAAAGTTCCTCGATCTTGGGGGAAGTTTTCTGAAATTCTTGGAAGATCGCAGGACTTCTGAGAAATTTCCTGAATTGCTGAATCCTCTGAGCATCCGGGGTTTTTTTTCGAGCTTCTGGAAAGTTCCCTGAACTTCTGGGAAATTTTCTAAATTTCTGGACTGTTCTCTGAGCGTCTGAGATGTTTGGTGACCTTTTGGAAAGTTTCCTGATCTTTGGGGGAGTTCCATGATCTTTGTGAGCATTTCCTAAAGTTCTGAGAAGTTTTTTCAATTCAAGAGAAACCCTGAACATCAAGGAAGTTTCTTGAACTCCTACATGTTCGCTGAACTTCTAAGAAGTTCTGTATATGTCTATCAAGTTCCATGAAATTCTAAGAAGTGCACTAAACCTCTAGGAAGATCCGCAAACTGTTGAAAAGCTTCATGAATTTCTTAACTGTTCTCTATTGGAAGTTAACTAATTTTCTGGCAAGTTCGTTGATTTTTTGGGAAGTTCCCTGAACATCTTGAGTAGTTTTACCTTCTGAAAAAATACCCAAAATAATCTGATAAGTTTTCTAAACTTCAGAAAGCCCCCTGAATTTCTGGATAGTTACCTGAATTTCTGTGAAGAACCCTTTACTTTTGGAAACTTCCCTGAACTCGTGGTAAGCTTCTTGAATTTGTGGACAATTCCCTGAATTTCTAGGAAACAATCTGAATTTCAGGTAAGTTGTCTGAACTTCTAGGAAGAACCCTTAATTTCTGGAAAGTTCCCTGATTTTATGGTATGTTCCTTTGACATCAGGGAGAATATCTAAACCTCGGGAAAGTCTAAGTCAAATCTAAAAACTATACCGAGCTTCTGATAAGTTCCCTGAGTTTCTAAGTGCAGTGAATTTACAAGATTTTTTTCGAACTATTGGGAGATAATTTTTCTCTCATCAGTTTCTTAACTTTTTCCGATATTGTGGGCGTAAATACGGCGAGCCGTAAGTCTTAAGGACAGATTTGCAAAAAATCCTCAGGGTCACCAACCCCCAAGTTTTCGTCGAGAGAACTAGCTGAGGACATACGCCAACATCCGTTAAGCTGTAGTGCACCTATGTAACACTAAGGCCAACATATCCAACTGCATCGCAACAGCTGGAAAAAGTCATCAGTTGACTGTAGTTGTCGCATAATGTCTAGGATCATATCCCTTTTCATGTTAAAACATCGCAAAAAGTGTTTCTTGTCATAGCTTGGCGTGGCTCTATCTACCACTACCAGCACTATCTAATATCGTTTAAATGAGATGCATGCATTCACACACTCATACCAATCCATGGTAAAAAGTTTGCGAAAAATACTCGGTCTCTGAATAAAGCAAAAATTCTGATCTCTGGATATTGCAAGATTGACAAGATGATAGGTGTTGGTGGGTTTAACAACAAGAAATACTACACCGGTGCGGGGAACGCAAAGTTGGTCTGTTTTAGCTGGTTCTTTTTGAGTGTGCTGATGCAAATCAACTATAAAGATGTTAAAATAGACCACCGCTGAAGATGCTCTAAGCGGTACGTTTTAAACAGGCTGAACAATGAGATCGGTAGACCGAGTAAATGACAAAAAAGCTACTCAAATCATTTGACAAAAATTCCCGATGACTTTTGAAATTCCCGCCTTTTTCCCGCATATTTCCCGATGATTTTGGATTCCCGCATTTTTGCCGCATTTCCCGATTTTCCCGAGTCTGTGGCCACCCTGAATGTGTTCTTCACTTTCTAGCCCTTTGAATCGCAATTTTTCACTGTTATGTCGATATTTTGGTCGAAATATATCCGACATAGATATATCATCTTTGTCGACTTCCACCAATCGATCAATATTCGCATATTAATGATTTTTGAAACCCGGTGCTAAAACTTTCAGTCTCAATAAATGGAATGCGCTTGAGCATTGTGAATGGCTAAGCTAACGCCACCGAAGCTAACGTACAATTGAGGTTCTCGCACCATTTAAGAGAAAGTCACTAGATAAAGAGGGTTATCTCGAGAGTCTTTTGTCACTTGTTGAAGTGAGAAAAGTCACCAGCAGTGACGTGACTCTTCTGGGTAAATCAAATGGAGAGTCACTGCAGGTGACTGTTCTCACTTTACCAAGTGACAAACGTCACTTCAACTCTCGGAAAAACCACCAAAGACTATTTGATTGCTGTTGCGGATGTAAGAAGGCGATGCGTTAGCTGTACAACAAAAGAGTTATACCTGAAAACCGACACTCGTTGTATTACTTGCGATTAACATTTGTGTAAAAACTGTTTTCATTCATATCACATGAACCAACAACGCAAATGATGTATTTGAAGTAAACATGAAAATCGTCTGCCTAAAAACTGTTGGAAAATGTCCCATGGGCAGATTCAAAAACATATATTTGATTGGGAAATAGTAAATAAGGGATTGATCCTCTAGAACATTAAATTACGAACTCCATAATGATTTGGAATACCCATGAAAAGTCGTCTTAATATAGGAAAAATGGTGGAAACAAAATTATGCAGGGGAAGATTACGGGGAACGGAAGATGATGAAGAGGACAAAAACGAAAAAAAAAATACTGTAGAGGAAGATGACGGAGAATATGACGGAAAAGAAACAGAACACACAAAAGAAAACGAAGGAAACAAATTTGTCGCAAATGAAGATGGTCATAAAACTAAGTGATAGAGGGGAAGAAGACGAAGAAAAGTATGACGGAGAGAAATATTACGGAGAGGATGATGACGTAGACGAAGGTGACAGAGAGGAAGATAATGAATGAAGAGGAAGGTACAGAACATGTTGAATAAAAAATGAAAGCAAATGAAGATAGTGACAAAGCTAAAGATCATGCTGAAGGCCATAAGGAGGGATATGTTGGATATGTTTGAAGAATATGTATTCCTGTCAATAAGTTGTGGAATGATCTGCACGAGTTTCAGATCATTTAAGCTGTTCTCTCGAAAACTATCTATTCTCAATGCCGGCTGGAAAATGCTGTTTTAAATCATTTTCCAGCGGCTGTCGCCACTAGCTAATGAATTCGTTGAAAGTAATCAAGTCCGCTTCACTGAAGGACGTACCTATTAACTTTGCGGCGGATTCTCCAAAATGGCGGTAAATATAAAATCCTGACGCATCATCTATCCATCGACTTCAAAGCCGCATATGATACAGTAAAGCAAAAAAAGCTATGGGAAACGAGAATGACTTTAGGGGTAGCTGAACCGACTAACCAAGGCTATATATGGAGTTTATTCGTATCCCGCAGGGGGCTTCATCAAGATGATGTAATCTCTTGCGTGCAGTTCAACATTGCTCTTGAAGGTGTTATGAGACGAGTGGCGTTCAATATTCGGGGCACGGTTCTCAACAGATCCAGTCAATTTATATACTGTGCAGATGACGTGAACACTTTCAGTGGAACATTTGAGGCGGTGGCAGAGTAGTACACTAAACTACAGTGCGAAGCAGTGTCGATTGGATTGAAGATAAAGACGTCCAAAACGCAGTAAATGCAGACCTGCAGAACCGAGCATGACAGGGCCCGTCTAGAGAGCAAAGAAACGATTGACGGAGGAGAGTTCGGAGTAGTCGACGAATTTGGCGATCTCGGTTCACTTGTTACAGCGAATTGTCGACGTTACATTTAGGACACTTTTCTTTCGGTGTAGATTTTGAAATATTTCACGGATCGCTTGAAACGGTTCACTTATATGACAGCTGAAACTCTCCACTCCATTCGTGGTACAACATGTTTACAATCTTGTTACATTCAGTAAAATGGCGCCGGATCAAGTGGAAGTGCGCAAACGTATTTTGTACGAACGGGAGCAAAATCCGAATTTATAGGTACGCGGTCTTGCCAAAAAAAACTAAAACTACCAAAAAGTACCGTGTTTAGTGTTTACAAATCATTTGATCATCGCTTGACTGTGGATCGGAAGGTTGGAAGTAGAACAAATCGAAAAGTATGCTACCGACAAATAGACATGAAGGTGGTAGCCATTATTGACGAAATCCCAATCATTCTGTGAAAAATGTGGCTCGCAAAGATGCCCAACAGCGATGACAAGCAAAATTTGACTGCAAAAAGTCGTTCTAAGGAGCTTTACACCATTTTTTCCACCAATTTACTACTATCGTAATGGACGACGAAGCATACGAACACGAAGACTTTAAACAGCTTCCGGGTCTGGCTTTTTGTATCGCATTTCAAAGGAACACCGTTGCCGAGCATTTCCGGATAAAGAAGGTGTTCAAATTCTCGAAGAAGTATTTGATTTGGCAGGCCATAGGTACATAGTTGTGGTCGAAAATCTTAAAGTTTCGTCTCTACCGGCACTATCAATAACGATGTGTACGAGAAAGAACGTCTGCAAAAGGGGTTGCAATCGTTTATCAGAAGTCACAGCTCTCCAGCTCTGTTTTGGCCTGATTTGTCCTCTTGTCACTATGCGAAATCGGTCCTGGAATGGTACAAGGTACAAGAAGTCCAATACGTGCTGAAAATAGCCAATCCACCAAACTGTCCAGAGCTTCACCCAATAGAGCAGTACTGGGCTTTAGTTAAGCGGAAACTCTTCGAAACTAAGAAGAAAGCAAATGGAACCGATGATTTCAAGAAAAGATGGAGAATCGTCACGACTGGCGTATCTGAGGATACCGTACGGAACCTGATGGCTGGTGTACCACAGAAAGTTCGGGAATTTTACAGAAAGATGGATTAAGATCTTGATCACATATTTCTAATATAGATATAACTCTATTATTGTGAAATAAATAATCAGTTTTGTTGAATTGTGTGATTTTTTTGCTACTAATATTTTGGGGTCCGAAATTTAACGTGACAGGCTTTGTTATCGGTGGAAGTCCTGCCTACAACGGCCTCCATTAGCAACTGCGGTGACACAGACTTTGCTCCTGTGTATCCTGTACAAAATGCTAATGAATCCTGTTGTTTTATACGTGTATGTGACGTGGACAATGCTTGACGAAGAATAGAAAGCACTCGAAGATTTTGAACGGGTGAAAAGAACCATCTTTGGTAGAATGCAGGAGGACGTAGTCTGGAGGCAGAGGATGAACCATGAGATCGTGCAATTCACAGGTAAAAACAGTATGGTAATCTTTTCGAGAATTCTGGGGCAATATCCTGCAAAAATGATGCTTGACGGAAATCTGGTTGACACAAGACGACAAGGGGGATTGGAAAGAAACAGCCATGAACCGAGAACGTTGGAGGGACATTGTGTATTGGGTAATGTTATAAATGCCAAGAGAATAATAAATAAAAATAAATAATTATACAGAAGCAAGTAATGCTGCCGAAGCCAAGTAAACCATCGGGAGATAGAGTAGTACTGAACTAGATACCTGTTGGCTACACCGGAAATATTTCCTTGAATAGTTTCAAAGTTGAAGCTTGAAAGAAGCACGGTTTACGGAACCGGAGGCGGTGGGTTCGATTTTCGTCCCGGAATCTTTCGTATTTGAAAATGATCTCGACTTGCTTGGGTATAGCGTATCAAGCATTGGTGTTGGCACAGAAAGCCCGAAATTAATAACTGTAGAAGAACCCTTAGAGTACTAGGTTAGGAGCAGAGGAAAGTTCGTTTGAAAGAGCGTCAAAGACAGGTAGAGGAATTGAACTTTTTTTTCTTTTTCTTTATCTTATTTGATTGGTGAATATTGAAATATCCCTGGTAGACTTTGAGGTGTGTATACTTTGGCATACTAGTTCAAGAATGATTTTTACGAGAGTCACTAGAAACTTTTCAAGTCAAATGGACACTGGACCATGATGCCTTAAGTTAAGTAATGTACAATAGAATTTGTTCACCTTTTTCATATAGGTAATATATTTTCCTGGAGAAGGGCGACCCCGGCGTAGTAGTTAACATCCATACCTCTCACGCCAAAGTCACGAGTTCAAATCTCACCCCCGCACAAGTTGCGAAAATACCCAAAAGAGGTATTTGAGTGACTACGACGGGAGATGAACCAGTCCAGGGCTGAAAATTTCAATAATGAAGAAAAAAAGAATACTTGCCTGGAGCGGACTCGAGCAACAGCTTGAAGAATATCAGATGAAAACAAGAAGAAATGGGGCAAAACGCTGAAATATTTCAGTGAAAGTGAAATTATGCACCTTGTTTTTAATTTTAGTTCTGTTCATAATCAACAAAAATAATTTTCCAGAAAAACAATGCCGGAAGCGGACCGGAAATGGTCAGCGGCAAAGACCGACTTGAGTAAGCCTGCTTATCAGATGGAAAACTGGTTAGATCAATGCCGATTTCAATTGGACATATCGAAGTAATTTGCGACAACTATCCAATTTGCCGTTGTCGTTGTCATTCCGTTCCCGACCACAATGCGTTTGGGCCTTGAACTTCGCAGGTACCGTTGCCTAAAATTATCTCTTTATCTTCGAAGTATTTTAAGCAACGAATTTGATACACAATCGTGATACTCTTCCCTAACACAGTTGACTGCCTCTTTTTCTAGGTTACGAAATATGCATGAGCTTAAATGCCAATTACCATTCAATTAGCGTACCATCCAAAATCCATTATTAGCCGTTCAATCTTAAGTGTTTCGAATGCCTCACGGGGAAACAGTCCAGAACCAGAGCATTTCGACATTCCCAATTAACCCCCTTCTTTTTGTTGGCATTTTTCTAATACTTCTCTTTACGATGCGTCGGTCACCCTATTCTCGCTCCATCGACTGTGTAAACAAGACCAACACCACCACCACCACCCCCGCCCCCGGTCCGTTGTTGGACGGCACCATCAGCTATGCCGAAAATTTATCAATTAAACGCAAATTAGCCGGTCGTATCACTCCCAAGAAAAACAGACTCCCACGTTCGTCCCCCATCGAAAAATCGATTCATCCATTCACAGGTAAACTGCACCCAACGAGTTCAAAATATATCGACTTTTCCGAATTCTTCCGCCTAATTTTCCGTATTAGCACACACATATGTACAACACCGGGTGTCCCGGTTAATGTCCAATCCACTTCCACTGACTTCTCACTTTCGTGTGGTAGATACCTCGCCGCCACGTCGAATGGCACAACGAATTTACTCAACCGCGTGCGAAAATCGCAATAAAACCGTCAAGATACTCCCGCACTCTGCCGCCCACCCACGAATTGAAACCCCGAAAATTTTCAAGGGAAACCGCCACACAGGCCGCCACAGCACCACCAACAATCGTTTACCCACCAAGAGAGTATAGTTAGAGAGATGATTAGGGTACACAAGCACGCGCTCGGTCGGATTTTTCGCCCGCACCCGTCCTGGGATTGACACTAAACGACCGACGATCAAACGTAAACTAACCGACCGGGACCATTTCCAAAGCGGTCAAAGCTAGAAAGCCAGCCAGCAGAGCTGGTGGCAAGCAAAATCCATGGATGGAGGAACCGTCGGGTTATCAACCATCCCTCTTCTTTCGTGGTTCGCGTGGCTCGGTAGAGGTACCTGTATCCACCGATAGTTGTAGCTACTAACAGTTTATAGGGAAGCAGAACCAGGATAAGCTCATATGAAGTGATAATGGGCTACTCTTGCTCTTCTTCTGCTTATTCGACTATAGATGTTTGCTTTTGCGGGAGCTTTTGTCGCGTCGCCGTTGCTCGCTTGCTGCCGCCCCATTTGCGAATTACGGCCACCTACACGGTGCACGGTACAGTCAGCATACACCGTCTTCGTGGACGGTGGTTCGCAATGGTGATGTTTGTGGAAAAAAATAATCATCAAATTTCAGAATTCATCAAACTCTTCACGGTTCAAGTGCCCTGAAATCCAATCTATTTTTATAGATTGCTTTTAAATCCGGCAATGCTCCTTGGGTGGGTTTCCACCAGAAAGCAATATTCAGTATGTAATGTAGAAATTTTGTGGTTATACGCATCTTATCATTACAAAAATTGTGTGCAATTGTCAGATTATTCTGTCCCCGAGCTGTCACACAAAGTCAAATCATATGAAATCTACGTTCAAAGAAGGCAGCGCGGGCGTTGATGCTGCAGCAGACAACTCATCTCAAAATGTGGAGCGATACAGAAAGAAACGAAGACAGCAAACTCATCGCTTCTGGGATAGGAACACACCACCTATTCATCGACTTAGAGGCCGCATACGATACTATTGATAGTGAATAGCTATGGGAGATTATGGACGAGAACGTTTTTCCCGGGAAACTGGCCAGAATGATCAAGGCTACGATGGGCTCGTTTGAAACGGGCAAAGGACTTCGGCAAATAATAATAAATAATGTCCTGCCTACTGTTCAACATTGCGCTAGAAGGTGTTATGAAACGTGCGGACTTTATCATGCGGGGTATGACTTTCGATAAATCCGGCCAGTTCATCTGCTTCGCTGACGACGTGGCAATGTCGGCTGAACGTTCCAGGTGGTAGCTGATCAGTACACCAAGCTGAAACGCAAAGCGGAAAAGGTTGGATTGAACGTGAATGTGTCGAATATCTGTTGGCTGGAGGAACCGAGCGTAATAAAGCTCGCATATGCAGAACTTTGACAATCGACGGAGATGAGTTCGATGTGGTGGATGAGTTTGTGTACCTCGGATCATGGGTTACGTCAGATAACAACTGCAGCAGAGAAATTCGTAGACGCATTATTACCGGAAATCGTCGTGCCTACTATGGACTCCACAAGACCTTGGGGTCTAGCTAACTTCACACCTATTCAAAGTGTACCATGTACAAAACGCTGATAAGACTGGTAGTTCTCTACGGGCATTAGTCGTGGGCAATGCTCGAAGACGATCTGCAAGCACTTGGAATTTTCGAACTACGTGTGCTTAGAACCATCTTTGGCGGTGTATGCGGAAACGGTGCATAGAAGAGAAGGATGAACCACGAGCTGGCGCAGCTCTATGGCGAACACAGTATCCAGAAAGTCACTTAAGCTGGAAGGGTATAATGGGCGGGGAATGTTATAAGAATGTCGGACAACAACCCGGCAAAAATGGTGTTTGCCTCGAATCCGACCGGTACAAGACGCAGAGGGGCACAGCGAGCTAGGTGATCAACCCAAGTGGAGCAAGACCTTGGACGTATGGGACATTTGAGGAACTGGAGACAAGCAGCCTTCAACCGTGTTTTATGGAAAAATATCGTGACGCAGGTCCTAATAAGACGTTGGACCAGCATAAGTAAGTAAGTGATTGACATGTCCGTAAGACGTTTTTAGCCTTCCTAATGTATTCGGGTAAATATGTTTAAGTATGTAACAGGATAATCTGATCATTTAATCACTTTTTCCGAATCATGTTACCATGTTGTTTGTATTTCCTTCGATTGATTACAAACGCATAAAAAGTGTCATTGTTTTATTTGGTGACCCGGTTCAAGTTACAATATTCAAGTAAATGTTTTCAATGTTTTTGTCTCTTATTTTTGCCTACAAGAATGACCTTGATAGCCAACGAATGTTTTTTTTTTTCAAATAAATCAGCGGAAAGTGATGAATTCCGAATCTTTTTTTGAAATGCTAATTGCTTTCGTATTATTATTACGATAAGATAGTGGTGATCCCAAGGATAATCTGAAAATCAGTGTTCCATTGAACTAAACTGTACAACTGCATGTCCCGACGGCATCCACATAGTTAGCTTAAATCTGTTTTCAAAATCAATACTTCAATGTTTCAACTGTATTCAATATACCTTTTCGTGAGGTCCCAGTAGCATACGTACTGTTGTTTCGAATAAAACCTTATTATTGATCTTTTTTATTTTTGTTTCGTATTTCATGTGGTTTTCAGCTTGAGGCTGGATCGTTACGCCAGAGAGATGACCTGGACTCTACATATCACCCTAGGAACCATGAACACATGGGCCAAGGACCAACGGCTTTTAAGAAGACGTGATAGAGATTTTTCGGCTCAGAAAATCCTAACGGCGCCGACTTGAATCGATACAGATGTATAGGAGTGAGAGGCAGCCACACTTACCACTACACCACCGTCACACCGCCGTCACACAGTAGTGATTCAAAGGCGGAAAAAAGTCGAAAAACAACGAAATTTTTTATGAAGATTGGATGAAAATTGTGCTTTCTACCATTTTCTCATGTAGGTTGTGGTTTTTTAGTCCCATATAAAATGTATGGAAAATAGGAATAAAAAACTTCAACTAAGTTTTCATATGTGGGCACAAACGCACACATACACTCCAATAGGCTTACCGTGGAGATTTGTTCACCATCTTTTCGAAAATCTGGGTTTCCTTTTGCGCAAATTTGCGCAAATGCGGTTCCGGGAGGTCAGGGTACTGGAATGTCTGGGAAACCCGTAAAATGTGTAAATAGCTAAATAAATTTCGCACTAGTACCCTTCCTACAAAAAAGTGTATATAAATATATCTTGGAAAACCGACCTTTGAAACAAGGCCTAGAGTTTTATATACAATGAACTCAGCTCGATGAACATGTCTGCGTGTGTACACAGAAAAAAATTATTAATTTTAACAAGCACGTTAAATTTCCCTTATTTAATTTCAAGCCAAAGGAGGCGTAAACAGCTAAATTGTTTGCAATCTTCCATGCCCCATACAACAATGTTTGCAATCTTTCATACAAAAGGCTAGAGTTAGGCGTTATCTGGCTTAAATTTACATGAAATATCCCATTATTTTCTGCTAAATCTAGCATTAGCCTTATGTGCATTAGATAACGCAGAAAATTGAATGTTTCTTTTTATTTGTGTAGTGTATGTGTGTAACAAATTTCTAACTCAATTTCCCAAGCAACTACTGCACCGATTTAAATGATACTACCACCAAATGAAAGGCACTGTGGTCCCACCGCTTTTGAATTTTATTCGAATCGGTTCTCTGGCTCCGGAGATAACCCCGGGAAAGTAGCCAATTTCTGACTTAGATTAAAACCCATCATGCGACACGTTAAATTATATGAGAATTCAAAAATAAGGGGCAAAAATTTACCCAAACCTACAATGAATTGAAGGAATTGAAAAAGATCAGCGGAAATGACTTATTCTTAAAAGAAAAACTCGCACAAATTCAATTGTGCCAAAGTCAGCCACCGCGCGTCAGTGTGCTGAGATATAGGGCAATGGTTTAACCTCCCAGTATCTCGTATTTTTTTCTGGTTTTCCTTTTAAGTCGATAAAACAGATCTTTTAAATACCCATGCAACCATAAGCACCCGAAAGCGTACCGTTTCATTTCTTTTGTAACGAAATTTCCATAATGATGGTGTTTGAGAAGGAAATAATTTCTCATCACCATGAGGTTCTAGGAGTGGACAGTATTTTTTTGCTAGAACAAAGTTGTGAAAATTGAATAGAAGTAGTTTTTGAAACTAAGCGGAGAGCATTGTGAGGTAGTATTTCAAAACAAACACATAATCTTTTGCCAAGCATCCCCATGCGGAGTATCTCAAGGCAGGAACGAATCCATTGGCCAAAATTTCCATAGTTTTTTGTATTGTTTTCGTACAATACACGAATGTTCTTTATAAACATACACATGCTTCGTTATTTGCAGCGCATGTGGTATTGAATACGAAACCAGGTTCATAAATAGTAGAAATATTTTTTTTTTGCAGAAAACAACAAATTGATCGATTTCGTTGTATGGACTATGATAAATTTTATTTTCAGTGTAGAAAAGGCGTTATAGTGGTACTGTATACATAACCGGAGAGCTGTAGGACGACAGTTTGGGTTGTTAATTCAAATACATTTTTTAATCAATCGATTTTTTGACCTACGTACCTGTATAAATGAAGCAGTCGATTTTTAAAAATCAACTACATTTAAACTGTAGACTTTATGAAATCATTTTAGCTATGTATGAGCAATTGATTAGTAAATTACTAAGTAAGGCACAGAGGATTGGTGATGTACATGTGAGAAAACTGTTTCATCTGGTGTTAATTTTCACTGAAGTACCAAGAGCATCCTCTAAAGTTAAAAAAACGTCCCTGAAAGCTTCCGTAGAATAAACACAAAATAAGGAACGCGCTGGCTTTTTCACTGGTCATGCTCATGACTAAGGCCACTTAAACTTTCTTATCAAAACAGTTAACAAACCTCGTTTGAGGTTTTGAAGCTGCATTTAGCCACTTGTATCATATCGTGTTGTCAGCGCTGATTGATATTTTAAAAATGTTTTATCTGAGGCAATGCCATCATTACACCTTTCGTGAAGACCAATAAATCACTAATCAAGTATCTTCTTAGGAATTACCATGGCCTAGTGAGATCAACCTCGGTTTCAGTAACTGCTCTTTCAAAATATACAGAATCCAATCCCATGTCAGAAATGTTTAAAAAAACGCTGGACAACTCCACGTGGTTTCGCTTTTTTTCAATTACATTTCGAGTCGATATAGTAGATCTGTCTGTAATTTATAGAACCACCAGAGAGACGTTTCTTTTTAATTTGTAACAAAATAATCGTAGCTCTTTCAATTGTGTTCCTACCAGAGGTGGTAAATGTACATTTTTTTTGTAAAACTGTAACCTGCTGCAAAATTTAAGGCCCGCACACCACCAACAGTTTATGTGTACAGTTTGAGTGAACGCGGGGGATAGAAAACAGAAAGAGGAAACATTCTCTCTATTACTGCCGACTGTTTAAAACAGTTTAGAAATGGTATGTGACTGTATTTGATAGCTTGATTGAAAACGCACTTATGATTATGAGTTGTTAGTATCCATTCTTATGATTTGATTCCATATCATAAACATCATGTGTATGCAGTAATAAGCCAGCAATCAACGAAATTTTGGGTGACATAAATCTATGTCGTATACTTTTTTAAACCATCGGCTGGAGGCAGGAAAAATGTTTCGTCGCCAGGAGAAAACGGTAAAGAAATGTCATATGACATTTTCTCCCACGATGGTTTACTTCTGCGTGTATTCAATTTGGTCGTTATGAAAAATGTCAAATATCAAAATGTAAATATCAAAATACAGTACATTAACCACCACTGGTTCGTACAATGCACAAGAATTCTTTCTGTTTCAACAAATGCTTCGTTCCTTTGGCAGTTCATTAATTACGAAGGGAGCTTCATAAATAGTACAAACCAGTTTCGTTGCAGAAAACAACGAATTGATTTGTAAGTTCTATCTTTGGTTTCGTAATATAAACTAAAATTAACTTTAAGTGCTTGCATTTACTATTAGCTCTATAGATAACCACTACAATGCAAAAATAATGCTTTGCTTCGGCGTTCATTGAATCACTTGGACTTATTGTAAACAGTTAAACAATATTCTACTCGCTGAATGTATTGCGGATAACATCTGTGAATCAACTAAATAATTTCTTAATTTAGTATTCAGTTTATTGAAAAATATTTTCGGAAAATGTTCCCTATCTGACACACCGTGAATCGCACAAAGGTCGAATTGAAAAAAGGAAAAACATTTCTACAATTCGCTATTCGCGAGTGGAGATCACGTGGTTCTAAAACTGTCGATTGAATATTGAATTTTATTCTAATTCTTACTTCAACCGGGATTAGCTGCACTAGAGTACGTAACGTAATCCTGTTAAATAATTAGCTCCTTGAGGATAACCTCAAGCCCATATGATCCCCTTTTCCAACCATACGATGATATCACTGTTTTCCTGATGATGATGGCAAAACATGAAAAACATATTGGTCGTTTGCCACCCACGTTTTCCATCGGAGGAAGAGAAAATTCACTTTTTCAGTTCGTGGAAAAACGAAATGTCAACCATCCACGTGTATCATTGAAACAGTGGAATTGTAGAACCGACTTGATAGCGCTTTCCCTCTCTCAGCACGGATCACTCGGGCGTGTGGGTAGAGCTATCATCCAACATATTTCAAAACGAGAAACGATTTTGTTTGCAAACATTTATGTTTCCCGTCGTTGTAAAATCGGAGCAATTGAGATGGGAGTTTGCGCAAAACAGGACAGAAAACTATCGCCAACGGTTCGGTTGGAGCGCTCGGTGCTTGGGGAAGTGGATGGAGAAGGATTCACAGACAGGGACCAGAGACTGCATTCTGACCTAATTAAGGTGATCGACACAGGAGGCGGAGAAGAACGAGAGGAACAGAACTCGGACAAAATTAAGTCACATGTCAAAACTGCTGGACAGGTGGATACCGGGGCGGACTGTGTTATCTTCTTTCTATATGATGTGGTTCGGTGACACATAGTCCCGTTCTCGTATTACTTTATAGCGGGTGGATGTACGAGTTATGACTTGGCTGCAGAAGAGGTATATGCACATAGAACAAAAATGATTAAAAAGCTCTTTAGAAGGAAAATTGGCACAGGTCGAGCAGGAGATGCATATGTATGAAGGAATATGCATTTTTATGTGTAAATAATTGCATTTTTTCAGAGCGGGTCTAGGGTTTGACCCAATTACTATAAAGCAATTTGGAGGTTTGCTGGAGTACCATATCCACACCCTATTGTGTAGAATTGTTGGTTTATTGAAATGTGTTGTTCTCTCTTGCTATTGTAAATATCAACGTTTTGTTTAGGCCTACACACTTAGTTTTTTTCGCCGAGAACCCAACAGCCGAGCATTTCGGCATTTCAATTTACTGAGAATCAGTGAATAAACTACCGAGATTCGGCTAACAAATTATAATTTTACCGATGCTCGGCTAACAAACAAACATTAAACAAGGATATCAGCAAAAGTAACTGCCGAGTTGCTCGGCTGTTGGGCATTTTGCCGAAGTAAATTGAGTGTGTATACTCTTGAAGGTTGTTGATATGTTTGGAGTTATACAAATAGGGCTAAAAATTCAATTTTCGTTCGACCAACCCTATGATTCCTTGAGGTTTGTTAAATGATTCATGGCAGTGAGCTCCAATAGAATTTATGATTGGCTCCACAATATCTCTGATCTTCAAACAATTATCACTTCACCGAGACCTGACGTTTATAAATGCTTGGTTCATGAGATTCGAAAAGGACAATTTTCAGATCTCATAAATACATGAAATTCTAAAATTGTCATCATTGGGCCTTACTGGAACCGATTCCACGGTATGTTTAAATGTTTAAATTTCCTGTTCAGGCCACGGAATGATACCTTCTTTATACTGCTGGGAGAAAAATTATGACTTTTGAGGCGTCAACATATTTGGTCATTTTTAACTCTTAATGAGAGGTATACATTGAGAATTTGTTTGTTTTCAAATGTTAGGAAAATCTTTCCTCTAGCTGATTCCGCTATATTTATACCATTTTTAATGTTTTGTAAAACATGACGCTAAAGGAAAGTTAAAATAACTAGTTTACAAGCGCATCCCAACGATATAATAATCTTCTTCTTCTTATTTAACATTTCAAGCGTATTGCTTTCTCAATTTGCTCATTGCTTGCTGTCAATTAAGTGTTCTAAATTTATTTCCACCATATTAATTGAGAGATGCCAGGTACCATTTTTGCATTAGTATGATTGTGTGGCAAGTACAATCATACCTTATGCCCAGGGAGTAGAGAAATTGTCCTTGCCGAAAAAAATCTTAGATAAGACCTGGAATCGAACCTAGTCACCTCCAGCATGGTATTGCCTTGTAGTCGAGCCGTTACCGACTGATAAGCTGTCAAAAAAACTCAAAACGGGTTTAATCAATTCCGTTAAAATTACCCAGCTGAAATAAACCCAGACTGAAAAAAGGTGGCGCCTATTATGAGACACACTGTAAACTTTCTAGTCAGCAAATCTCGGATGGCTTAAAATTGGTAAAAATTAATGAAATTTTGGGTAATACTAGTTTAGAGTGTTATGTTTACAAAATTTCATCGCGATCTGTCATGTAGTTTTCAAGATGCATTCAAAACAAGAAGAGCTACGCTAGCAAATCTCTGGCGCGGTGATCGATAATCCTGATCAGTCACACAAATGGATCGGCGAAAGGCTTGAAATCCACCATTCCACCGTGTCCCGCGATGTGAAGATGTTCCAGGAGACGAAGACCATCAAGCGGCACGCTGGAAGCGGCCGAAAACCGAAAACGGAATACCCAGAGAAGGCGCGGAAGATAAGTCAGTATTTTAAGAATAACCCGAACCTTTCCACCCGAGACGTGGCCAAAAAGGTCAATTCGTCGAAGTAGTTCGTCCAGCAGACCATGAAGCGGGCTGGGCTACGTGTTTTTAAGGTCAGGAAGGCGCCAAACCGGACTGACAAGCAAAACACGGAGGCCAAATTGCGTGCGCGGAAGCTGTACCGTGAGTGGCTGGTCAAGCCAGGCTGTCTCGTCATGGACGACGAGACATATATCAAGGCGGACACCAAACAAATCCTCGGCCTCGAGTTTTTTGTCGGTATGTCCCGCATGGAGGGTCCGGAAAAGTTCCGGAAGAGAAAGATTGACAAACTCGCGAAGAAGTACCTGTTTTGGCAGGCGATCTGCGAGTGCGGACGGTACAGCAAGCCGTTCGTTACAACCGGCACCATAAACGGGCAGATTTATCGAGAGGAATGCTTGCAGAAGCGCTTGCTGCCCTTCCTCCGCTCTCACCATGGTCCCACGCCGTTCTGGCACTGTAATGGATTGGTACGAAGCGAAGGGCGTTAATGTGGTCCCGAAGGAGGCGAACCCGCCAAATACACCAGAACTTCGTCCGATCGAAAAGTTTTGGGCGATAATGAAGAAGAAGTTGAAGAAAAGCGGGAAAACATTCAAAATTGATGAAGCTTTGAAGAAAAACTGGGAGAAATTGTGTAAGGAAGATTGACAAAGCCGCGCCCAAGATCTCATGAGCAGTGTTAAGAGAAATGTACGAGCATTCAGCTTGGGGGAGGAAATTCAATAAATAAATTATGCCAAACATAGCTAATATATATTTATTTATTCCCTGAAAATTTGAGAAGTATCCGATTTAAAATGAATTTTTGGTGATCATTTTTGTGTGTCTCATTTTTTCTGAGACCAGTCTTTATATAAATCATTCATGGAAATGGGAGGGGCCACCAGGGCACCCGATTGAAGCTCTTTGGATGGGAAGAGTGGGAATGGAATTGCAAACAGTTCGTGAATAGAGGGCGGGCTCTTTTCCCCGCCCATTGAGGCATCCTCATATTAGATAGCTTGCTCTTTTGACCAATTGTGCAATCTTGTCGTTGGAAGGAGATTCTTTATATCCCTGTAGATACGTATAAATGATGTTGCCTATCAATCCAACCAACCCCTCTTTTGCCCTTCATATAATAGCATGATTAGGATAATCAGTGATTATCAAAGCTTGTTCAAGGGTAACAGTGAGGAGATACCATTGCTGCCGGACTTAGTTTCAGTGCTACAATGGGTGCTAGTACAAATCATACATCATACATCATGTACAGCAGAAGTACAGAAGTATAAGCCATGTTTATGAATTTGATTTACGTTCTATGCTGATGTTAAAATGTTTCGTACATCAATCAAATTAAAATACAGAATTTCCAAACAATATTTATGGAAATCAAAAGCTGATCTTATTGTTTTGTCGTAAGCGGTGTCTGTAACTTTAGTGAATGGTGAATTTATTATTTTGGTGAATTTAGTACAGATGAAAATTCCAGGTCAATTGGTTCACGAGAAGCATCCAAACATGACAATTTTGTATGACAATAGGGTTTTAGTCTTAGTCTTATTGTATTGTTCATCACTATATACAGTAGACTAATGGAGATATTGAAATTTAAACTACCCTATGTATACAAGATTTCAAATTAGGTCAAGTCTCTTACAAGTCTCCCAAAATTCGAACTCAAGGTTTGAAACTGATCAAATGCTCAGCAAGCAACATTGGTTTTTCTGGCATGCGTAATAGAGCACAAAAACCATGGCTACTGTGTCAAATAGCACAATATAGTTATGCTAACTAAGTAGCTGTTTGATCAGGCCAAATTATTGTCAGTCTATTGAATAATTATTAACTTTTTCATCTGACGACAAATCATATTCGGCACAGCTGTGATTAAAAAAAAATCTATAAAAATAACCGTTGAGTTTATTGAAAGATGAATTTAAGCTAGTGAACGACGAACTAACTGTTTGTTTTTTCCATAGTAATTTCCATATATACCGCAAATGACATGTGTAGTGTTAGGTTTTATATCAAATGTGCTCCAGTTTCAAGAGGAATCGTTTAAGCAAAGTGGAGCAAACATTTAAAAAATTACATCAGTGATAGGAGAAGTCCGAGGAAAATACATAGCAAATCGCTGATTCCATACATTTTGAGGTTATCGCTAGAGGAAAATAATAAACAACTTAACAAGGCGATATGCCCGAAAGTGCGCGTTTTAGATAGGTTACCTTGAGAATAGAGAATAGTCTCACCATCAGCCCTGACTCTACTCAGTCGTATTTTCCAATAGATGATTGCGGCCACATTGTTGGAGCTATACCTTACCTTACCAATCAGACTAAGGCCGGCGTGGCCTCTGCTGTACACAGAAGTTGTCTTCATTCTATTCGGTCCATGGCTGTCACTCGCCAGCCTCGCTGTCTGCGGAGGGTCTGCAGGTCGCCTTTTACTTGATCGATCCACCTTGCTCTGCGCGCCTCTTCTTCTTGTATCTGTCGGTTCGTTTTCGAGAACAATTTTAACAGGGCTGTCGTCCGACATTCTTACGACAGGCCCAGCCCATCGTAGTCGACCGATTTTAGCGATGTGTACGATGGGAGGTTCTCCCAGCAACTGATGCAATTCGTGGTTCATTCGCCATATCCACGTTCCGTCTTCCATCTGCACTCCACCGTAGATCGTACGCAGCACCTTCCGTTCAAAGACACCAAGGTTGGTCCTCCCCTAGCAATGTCCGTTTCGTGGCCGTAGAGGACTACCGGTCTAATTAATGTCTTGTAGATGGTCAACTTTGTGGTTCGGCGAACTTTGTTCGATCTTAGCGTCTTTCGGAGTCCAAAGTAGGCACGATTACCAGCCATAATGCGCCTTTTTATTGCTCTGCTGGTGTCATTATCGGCGATCACCAATGATCCCAGATACACGAATTCGTCTACTACCTCGATTTGTTGGTGCTATACAAGTGTCAAATTAGCTGTCATTTATTCAGTGTGTCTAGATAAATTACCATAGAGAGGTATGGTATAGCATCAACAACACGTGCAAATGATAAAATTGTTTTATCAAAATAAGTGTTATTTTCGACAACGTTCCGAGGGTTTCGCCCATTTTACGGTCGCAATAACCGTCCTACCGAGAGGACTATTCACAATTTGGTGAACAAATGTGAGGAAACTTGTTCGGTGAAAGATCCAATTTACCCATGAGCTTAAGCTCAACGATCATAGACAGCGGCTTGTGTTCGCTGAGCAGTTGGAAACAGACCCCGATTTCGTCCGATAGAACTTCTTCAGCGACGTGGCCCATTTCTCGATGAACGGGTATGTGAACATGCAGAATTGTCGAATTTGAGACACAGCCAACCCACACGAGGTCCACCAAGTAGTAATAATGCGTGCATTAAAAAAGCGATTGAATGTTCCGATTTTTCATGCGATTACCCTGCCACCTCGTGGTCGGTAGTCAATGTATACTAGTTGCATATGTACTGTGAAAATTTGACAGCTCCATCAGTTTGTTTACGGCAGCTACGGCGAGAACAGTAAAACTACATCGATCTATGGTTTGTTCGTACCGTCTGCTCTAACCGGGTTTTAAAAAGTCAGCCATCGTGGCCCACTTCATGTCGGCCGAATACGATCGCGGAAATACCTACAAGATACTGGCACTTCTGGAGAAGTCCATCGTGCGGAAGCCGTCCGACCGTTTTTCGCGACCGGAGGATTCAACAGAAGCTCAAACGAAAAACGGAAGGCAAGGTGGCCACTTCTTTCTGTGCGTTGGGCAGGGAGGTCGGATATACACATGAGGAAGCGTCAGTCCTAGCCAGCCATGTCGAACAACCAAGTGGAAACCCAGATGCAACGGCTGAAGATTCTGGTCAAAGAGATCTTCCCGGCGAAGCGCAACGTACGGAAGCATGCCAATCCTCCCAAAGTGCCCCAATAAATAGTAAATAGTCGCCTTTTTTTAATGTGATCACTACATCTCCCGAAAGTCACTGTTTGGTGAGCATTTTGGGAAGGAGGCGTCATCGGTCCGTACTTCTTCTAAAACGACGCTGGCGAGGTCGGTGATTACCGACTTGTTCTGGCCTAAACTGGACAATATGGATGTGAAATGTGGATGGTACAAGGTGTCTTACAGCGCACGATGCAATCGATATTCTGCATGAGCGATTTCCGGGCATGGCTTTTCGCGCGGAGACGAGGCTAACAAGATCGTCTGATTTAACCCGCTATACTTTTTCTTGTGGGGTTATGTTATCTTTTTCAAGTGTCGGGGTCAATGTGACCCCGAATGGATTCAAAAAAAGTGTTATAACTTTCTAAACTCAATGAATGTTCTTGACATTTTTTAAACCATAGAAAATTACGTTTCTGCATCGAAACTAATATTTTTTTTGACATTTCTTAAGGGCTGTCAAAAAAACAGTTACGCATAATATGTTTCAGGTCATATTGACCCAGATTTTGAATAAGATTATGGGAACTATATATGCCCAAATTTTAAAGTTTTGCAGTCAAAATGTTTATTGGAGTCCCAATTTTCAGTGTTTGGTGAGTACTGCTCTTTTAGACCCGATTGGCCACAAAGAATCTGTGCCGAAAGAGGACATGTTTTGCCACGATCTGTGGACCAATGACCATATCGGCCTTTCCAGGACAATTCGGGTGCCTCAGGGGAACCATTTATGAAGAGGCAAATACAAATGTTCGCCGAAACATGGCTCAATGTTTATGATTTCTTATAAGTAGAGTACTTCTAGCCTTGAAATGGCCCAATGATAATATTGGTCATTCCAGGACATGTTGGATGCCCCGAGGGAACCATTTAGGAGTGACACATACAGATTTTCGACGGCTCAACAACACTACCATCATGCCTTTTTCCGGCACAGCTTCCTTATGGCCAATAGAGTTTAAAAGGACAGTACTCACCAGAAACTGAAAATTTAGACTCTTATAAGCATTTTGACTGCAAAGACATTAAATTTACATATATCGATTTTCAACAATGTGAATTTGAAATCCGGATCAATATCAATAATAACTCGAACCACCTCATTCGTCATAAAATGTGAACACCCAAGGAAGGTTAATTCACAAGTCTAAGCCAATATGCTGCAAACCACCGATGTCCTTAAAGCCAACTTTACTCAAGCCATCAACGAGGTCCAGCCCGAGTTGTGCGTAAGAGTCATGGAAAATTGGTACTCTCCGATGCACGTCACCAAACTAAGTCGCTCCGATTATTAGAACGATAATTCCATACATAACAGTACCGTAGAGCGGGGTGACTTCGATCAACGGGGTGACTTCGACCGCCAAGTCCGATATTTATTAAATTTAAAATGCTTCTTTTGAATCGTCACGGTCTGTAAAATCCCCTTTCCCCTAAAAATATGATGATATTAACGAACGTTTCCTTAGCTGTTAATGACTCGCACTTATTCTGCCGTGAATCGCATATCAGTACCATATTTTCTTGATTTCCTATCCATATGGGACGGCAGTGTTGGCGTTCTTACACCGGTGTATTACCTAATTAAAAACGACATGAGTGAGGTATTTCTGTTTGTCTAATATTATGGTGAACTACTGAAAAATAGCAATGGACGAGTCGCTCATAAATTATCCATGCTTTTAATGGAAGGGGGCTTTGGGATATGTGCACAAAATTTAAGGTCTATAAAAAACATGACAAAGGGGGAGGGTTTTGAAAATAGTCCTTTTTTGCGTGACATAATTAATGAACGTTCCCTTTGGGGGATGCTCCACCCCTGTGCTATTCGGGAGACATTTGCATCAAACGGTTTGCATAAACATTTGGTGTTTTTTATTCATTTAAGCACTTCAAATGGATAAAATTGATTTTGATCGAAGTCACCCCATTATTGAAAATTGGCCACGGGAATTAAACAATTTTTTTAAAGTTCATCTGACATAATAATTTTTTAAAATTTCTGTGTAGTGTTATACTACAGATACTAGTACTGGTTTTAAAAATGTAAAACAAAATTTTAAAGATAATTATCATAGAAAATTTCAAGAAATAGTTCAAAAAGTGATCGAAGTCACCCCATTTTACGGTACTAATAGGCCTGTCAAACAAAAATAAATCTCGTCAACATCTCACACACAGTTGTTTTATTCAACTTTGAAGATAGGTAACGCTTAATAGAAAACCCCTTTACATGTTGAAAAAATCAAGCCATTTGATTCAAACGCGGCTGAGTAATAACGAAAATAGTTCCACTGCCAAAGTAGTGCTCAACTCTATCAGAAGAATAGGGGGTAGACGTAGGTGGAATGTTTTCCAGGAAGTGCGTACAGCGAGCACGGCACGCAACTTCGAGACGATTGGGAAGACGTATATTAGACTTAAGGTGAAAGTTAGCCAGGTTTGACTTGTCATTAATGTGTCAGAGACAAAATGCATGAGATGAAGAGGTTCAAGAGAAGCCAATGTTATGTTCCCACTCCGACTTCGAATGAACGGTAACGAAATCGTGGTGGTAGACGAGGTCGCAGTTCGAGGACCTTTGGTCGAATGAATTTTGTCATAATAAAGTCGATTATTCAGATTCGGTTCGGAAAGGGGTATGGGCGCGTTCTGCCGAGTTGATCGCGGCAGATTTCATATGTGAATAGGCTGTCAAATCAACGTTCAAAAGTGCCTGAACCAAATGGACAGCTAGTAACGATCACTTGAAAATGGGATGGGGGATCATTGCCCTGATATTTCTAAATGTTGCACGTTGTAAAATGTTTCTTGTCTTCTATTACCATACATGATGGAATTGAGTAAAAAAGGAGTGGAAACTCATCGGGAATGATCTCCTATGTGCATCCGTTGAACCATTCTGAACGGCCATTGTCAGAACATCACCGTGAAAATCTCACATACGCAAAGCATTCTCTTCTTTCTCCTGTTCTCTTCCCTATCCAGCATAGGCCTTTGTCTAAAGTTAGCTCGACTCCGGGACGACACAGAGAAATAAGTAAAGAACGGTTGCCAAATTTGCTAACACAGGGTAAGCAATCAAATGACCACTACAAAGTTTACTAAATATCGATGACATAAGGAGAAAGGGAGGGACCATCAGGGCACCCGAGTGCAACGATTTGGATAGGGAGCATGGGTCTGCCTCCTCCCTATTGTTAACATGTCGCGGAACGAGGGCGGGCTCATCGACCCCATCTATTGGGTTTATTCTGTCAATCGAGGGCTCGATTCTAGTGCTGTGGGTGTGAACTTGCTTTTGGAAAGAGATTCTCTTCCCTAGATTCCTCTTTACTATGAGCCTATTATATTTAATCTAAAATCTCACTAGCATATTCTTTGAATACGGCCGCAAATAACGTGATAATATCGGATGTTCTCCAAACTGCTACTCAAATTTGCTAGAGGTCCAGGTTCGCTGATTAAACAATATCAATATACTTTGAAGGCAACTGAGTTGTGAATTGTGATACCTCACATCCCCAAAACAAAAATAGATGTACTTACGTCGTTTTCGTCAGACTGGGGTCGGACGTTTTCCGGCGGGTGTTTCGGGTCTTCTTTTGCGATCGTTCCTTGTACGATTCGGACCGATTGACCGATACTGGCGCCGATTTGGATTTAACACTAAAATAAGAATCGCAATGAATCCGTCCGTTAGAACAAGGTCGTGAGAATGCAGATTTTATTTACATACCTTTCTCTAAATTGATCATTATCGACGCCGGGCGCGAAGGTGTCCGGGTCGCCGGTGGAATTGCTCAGGTAGTCGGTGTAGGAACTAACATTACCCAGATAACTGCTATTGTTGAAGTCTTGTCTCCGGTCGGACGGCTGCCGGGCCAGCGATATACTGGTGGGACGATCTTGATTGAGGAAATAGCACAAAGAAAGCGTTAGTATTTGTCTGATTCAACGATGGTCTTAATTGGTATGCATTTTGTTTCTCTTCTAATTTAAACCGTTAAAACTGTGCGTCAGCGTGTTTCAACACCTTCTGTTGGTAAACATTGACGTACACTTGGGGGAAATATTCCCCACTGACAGCATGTCCTCCCATGAATAATCTCTGAACTCTTCCGAGTGAGTTCAGTCTTACTCATACGTGACGCGGTTGTCAATAGTGTAATGCGAGCCTCCAACCGCGGTTGAAAATTACCATGTAAAAATAGCACTTTTCGCTTCGAGGCTATTTTCAAACACTCGACAGGAAGTTCCCATTATACATATGTGTATTCAAGCGAAAAGAATCTTTTTGAAAATTCACGACAAAACCGCAGTACCTAGTGGGTGATTAATAGCCTTTACTAATACGTTACCATTCCTATACGGGATTGTGCCGTCCTCGCTGCTACTGCCGCCGCCATTGTTGCGCTCCTTGTCCGTCAGCGGTACGGCTTTTGAGCACTCTGACGACGCTGGCGACGCCTGGGATGAAATCGAGGAACGTTTCTGTTGCAACTGCTGATGGAGGTTTTTGCGAGATTTCGTCTTTGCCAATTTGTACTTTTTATGGCCCGGAATATTGCTGGTGCTGGTGGCAAATTGCGCCCGGGAGCAGTTGTTTATCTGCTTTGTTTTTTCGGGAGCGAACAGATGTTATAAAAGGTGATCGCATCGAGAATTATAACAGCCCGAACGAACGAACGTGTGGGTCGATTTTGGTCGGTGTTTACATATAGAGGCAAGATGTGATTATTACACGCGTTCGGGAAAAATGGGGAATAAAAAAAAGAACGGAAAATGGCAATTTAGGAAAATGGATCGGAAAATTTGGCTCGTTAAGTGCATTTCCATGTCAAACGGGCGGAATGTCGGTGTTTCCTCGGTTTGGAATCGGAAGAATGATTTGAGTGCATTTTTTAGCGATCACAAATTAGGATGTTCTTAACTTGGATGACTAAGAATTTTTGGTTGGCTTGCTGCTAAATCGGGTCTCTATCAGTATGTGACAAACGTAAACACTAGCATTCGATATTTTGAACGTGAATTGTATATTATTCAGGTGATGAATCAACGAGAATAGAAGTGGAACAGTATTTTATGTGGAGGAATCCAGGTAACGCAAAAGTGAGGTTAAACGTCGTAGATGGCGCTCGTTAAAATAGTTTTTCGAGCTGTCTAAGCGAAGTAATTTGTGATAATCAGATAAGAAAATCGACGACAATTACGATACTGACCAATTTCATACAGTTTGAAAAATAGTTAGAAAGTTATTATCAATTTCAGTTTGAGATACTACGAAGTTTAACCTCACCAAGATTCACTTGGATTTCTTAACTGTTAATTCTAGAAAAAATAGTCAAGAGGTCGAACGTAATATTTGTAAACAATGACTTCTAGCGTATTTTTCTGGGATCTGCTTGTTCCCCCGAACCAAATAGCACCAGAAATAGATACAAGGAGTTATTACCTTCTCGTTGGTAGTGGATGTAGATGTTAGAAGCCTGGCATTTCCAGGAAATTTACGTTTTAAGTCATTGTTTACAAATGTTGCTTTCGACCTTTTGACGATTTTGTCAAGAATTATTGAGAAATGACAGGTACTAGGACATACAATCTGAATGTCAATAAGGTAATAATATTAATTTCAACCTATTATTCGACAAACATGCAAATTGCAGTCGTAAAATGTTACGCAAACGGGAGATAATAACAAGAGAATGAAAATACGCCAAATAGTTGTACTAAAACGCTGTACTGTATAGCGTGGCGACTAGTAGAGCTCATACATTGATGATCAAAATAATAATATTTAATTTTCTAATAGTCAACACACCTCGTGACATCAAGCAGAATGTGGTTGGAAGCAGGTCACTTTTAAATTTTCTCGAAAATACATGGATTGTACAGATTTCCTCTGGATTTTCCTGTTTTTTTTCCGTTACTAAGAATTCTCTGCCTTTCGGAAATTCCAGGTGAGTAGCTTTGGAAAGCTGCATCTTTAAAGTAAGCTATGTTTTAATTATTTCTTCCAGTGGCGTCTCGTCCGTATTTATCGAAATTCGAATGCGTCACTTAACCCCCATTTATTTTTGAATATTAATGAACCGTATGAACCAGCGGGACGTTTTCTTTTTAAATATTGTTTAACAAATGGAAAGAACCAACGTTAGTGGAAGCTGGTATAACGGGTTTCCTTGGGATCGGTTTCTTTACAGCCTTGTAGAAATAAATTCGAAAATATGCGAACAACTTGCTGAACGAAATTAGTTTAAAGATGTTTTCTACAATTGGAATGGTCTCGCCAAGTTTTCGATTTTGCATGTCAAAAGTTGAAGAAATCGTTCTTTGATAACACTTTTGGACAGCGATTCACATCACCATTTATTCTTGCAGTTTGCAATTCCACAGAATGGTTCTGGACCAATAAACCGTGACATTGATCCAGTGTTCCATATGCTTAATAACAAATTAAGTAGTAAGATGATTTCTATATCAAGGTAAGCAAATCATATTAATATCTCTGCGCCTTTTCACATATTTATATAACACCACATGTTGTGATAAAGGGAGGGAACATCAGAGCACTCGATTAAAGCAAACTGGATGGGACTGTCAACTTCCTGTTGCTAACATTTCAGGAATTTCCCCTTTAAACGTTATATTTTTGCTTCTTCTCGAATTCATGACTGCAGTTCACGGATCTGGGCATGGATTTTTTCCGTGTACGGGTCCTGGAACCCATTAAATATTTACAGAACTCACAGCTTCGGGACATCACCAGTAGTTGCATATCTGTACTTCCTGCTTTGGCAAACGTTCACGCATTCCAGTATTGCAAAAATCTCTGCTTGAAACACTGTTGGCCAATACCACTGTTATCTTTATTCCCTCACCTGTTTTGATACCTATCATTGAGCCGTCCGTGAAGAATATAAAAGAGCCTTGACGAACATTAGAACCTCCAGTCTCTCAGTCTGTACGCGTCCTATCGCAAACACTTAAGGGAATGTCATAGATGTCCACCGGTTTCATCCAGTCCCCGTTCATACTCATCACCGACCCTATTTAAAAAAAATCAAAAATGCTAAAGTGACCATCCAGATTACCTAACATGATGTGTTTTGACCTTTAAAGTCTCAGTGCAATATTTTTGTTCTGGTTTAAATCGGTCCTCTTATTCTTTATAGCATCCTTACGGTTGAGTTAAATCGGTGCTAAAATTTGAATAAATTTAAAGTGCATCTCTGTACAGAGAATAAATTCGGAACATTTTCTGCCTACGTTAGTTGAATTCAGCACTCCGTTTAACAAAACAGATGCCACTACAAACCCAAGCATTTTATACGGACTTTACGGACTTTTCCCGGAATACGTTTCATCAACCGGCGCCCATTATTCTCATCCATCGTTTTGGCAATCTTATTCCACTTGGTTCTCAATTCATTGATGCTTTTGACGACACTGCCATTCACCATCAGCTTCCACTTCATACAAGCCCAAAGTATCTATATCGATCTGAGCTGGGGACAGTTTGGTGGGTTGAGTTCTTTCGGTATAAACTGAATCCCGTTGCTTTCATACCACAGCTTGCAAGATCTGGCCAAAACATGACACGTTCATTGTGGGATCTGATGAATGGCAATATTTGCTTCTGTAGACATTCCGTTCTGTACAGCTCTGAATTAAATGTCTTATCAGTGATGACAACGTTGGTCTCCCTATCGCAGCTACAAATGCCTTGCCGAATCATGTATTCGCGTGCAAATTTATCTGCAACCACAAACTTGAATTTGGCAGGAACATCTCCCCGAGCCGTAGTAAAATGTTTGTCCTGGTAGCTGTTTGAAATCGGCCTTTACATGTCATCATCCATGAGGAGACAGCTATTAAATTTTGCCAACACCTGATCATAAAGTTTTCTGGCACGGATTTTGGCCACATTGTTCTGCTTTTCATCCTTATTTGGTTGTCTGACTTGAAACCTTCCCGGAGACGAATCCGTTACACGGTATTGCGTGCGGTGCGAAACTTTTTGGCCAAATCGCGGTCTGAGATGTTGAGGTTTGCCTAAATGTTCTTGATGACTTTCCGCAGTTGACGGTTGACAGTACCCGCCCGACGATTGCTTTGAGGCTTGCGATCATTCAAGACTGCTTGTTGTGCCTGATAGTGCCGAACAAGCTTCCGAAAAATTTTGGTTGTTCTTGTCGGGTTTAACCAGAGGTTCCGGAGTGCAAAGTTACCGAACTTGCACAGCCCAATTTGAAAACTGCGAGCGGTTAAACTTGTTCCACGTGGCAGAGATATAAGATCGCTTACGTTTGTCTCATACAAAATTGGCATGCCAGCGGAGCTAAAGACTTTTGCGCTTGCTACTGAAATATGGCCAACACGAATTCGTTTACAGGCTTTTGAAGATTTTGAGAACAAGAAGCAGTTTTTTTGAAGGCCGAGAGCGATGTCGCCCGATCCAATCGTTCTACTCGAAACACCGCAAGCAGTGCCCACCCTCCAGCATTAGATGTAAATGAATCGTCTATTCCTAATACTTCTGAAGCTACTGCTCACGCTGACCGATGTGACTCGCTCGAACAAATCGCTGTTTAACTGTCTCTTCCGACTAGAGCTGTCTATGTATGTGGAATTTACTTTAGGCCCAATAGTGAACCCGGCAGTTACGTCGCTCATTCGGACCACTGTGTGCAGCAAATAATGAATAAAGGGCGATACGGTCAAAGTTTGGTCAATATCAACTTGACGTATTTCTTTCAATTTTGCATTTAAAAAACCTGAACACCCCTCATTTTGAAGGTGTGTGTGTGTGGAATGTTGCTCCTATTTTGATTTTGGAATTCACTCTTCAGTTGTCAAAATGCCGTCCAAGCAAGAAGAGCAGCGTATCAAAATTTTGCTCGCGCATCGCGAAAATCCGAGCTACTCGCACGCAAAGTTGGCAAAATCGCTAAAAGTTGCCAAATCAACCGTTACAAATGTAATTAAAGTGTTTGGGGAACGTTTGTCGACAGCCAGGAAGTCTGGATCGGGGAAATCGAAAACCGGAAGCCGCTGAGACGACAAAGAGAGTTGCCGGTAGTTTCAAGCGAAACCCTAACCTATCTCCGAGATGCCGCAATAAGCTGGGTGTATCGTCTACAACCGTGCATCGAGCCAAAAAACGAGCCGGACTATCGACTTACAAGAAGGTAGTGACTCGAAATCGCGATGATAAACAAAATACGACGGCCAAAGCGCGATCCCGGAGGCTGTACACGACGATGCTGACGAAGTTTGACTGCGTGGTAATGGACGACGAAACCTACGTCAAAGCCGACTACAAGCAGCTTCCGGGACAGGAGTTTTATACGGCAAAAGGAAGGGGAAAGGTAGCAGATATTTTCAAGCACACGAAACTGTCAAAGTTCGCAAAGAAATATCTGGTTTGGCAAGCCATCTGTACCTGTGGCTTGAAAAGCAGCATTTTCATAGCTTCCGGGACTGTCAACCAAGAAATTTACGTGAAAGAGTGTTTGAATAAACGTCTGCTGCCTTTCCTGAAGAAACACGGTTGTTCCGTACTGTTTTGGCCGGATTTGGCATCTTGCCATTACGGTAAAAAGGCCATGGAGTGGTACGCCGCCAACAACGTGCAGGTGGTTCCCAAGGACAAGAACCCTCCCAACACGCCAGAGCTCCGCCCAATTGAGAAATACTGGGCTATTGTCAAGCGGAACCTAAAGAAGACCAAAAAAACTGCTAAGGACGAGCAGCAGTTCAAGGCAAACTGGCTTTCTGCGGCGAAGAAGGTGGACAAGGTGGCTGTACAAAATCTGATGGCAGGGGTCAAGCGTAAGGCCCAGCAATTCGGATTTGGAAAAGCGGAAGCCTAACTGAATATTTTTCCTGAATTTTATACTAATTGAACTTGAAAAAGAAATTTAATGATTTTTTAAATAAACGGTTTCACCGATTTACACGCGTTTTCCCTTGACCAAATTTTAACCGTATCACCCTTTATAA